>JAJMJD010000077.1:0-50977 GCA_030568975.1 Australozyma robnettiae
ACTGAGTAATGCAGTGGGAGACCATGTGTGAAATTGTGGTGCTGCAATCTTTTTTATTATTTTTCGAAATGCTTGTCCTGTTGTTGGATTGATGATACACCAAGATGGACTGTCTAACAGGTGCTATTCAGACGAAAACCGAAACAAAATTTAATGATTTAAAAGTCGAAAATTATACTAAACAATTGAAAATTCACATTTTGGCCTAAATCACAATCAGCCGGCTTTCCGCTTTCATTAAACATTAAACCTGTTTCCAATACCATATATGGCGAAAACTAATCAATACAAACTAAAAACAAAAACAAAAAACTACAAAATAGCAAGTATTAGAGAATATCGTTAATTTTATTGTGTAAAATGTATCTTTTGAGAGCTACACCCAGGTAGAACCGGCGTGCCCGCGTCTATCTACGTATGCAAAAATTCATAGACTTAGAAAGAAGCAACAAAAGATTCAGTGGCAGTCTTCAAGGTAGCCAATTGCTCCTTGGTCAACTCACCGGTGGTCTTGATGGCCTCAATGATCTCAGGCTGGTTAGCCTTCAAGGAAGACATGAAAGACTCCTCGAACTCACCAATTCTAGACAACTCAATGTTGTCCAAGAAACCGTTGACACCAGCGAAAATGACAGGGACTTGCTCCTCAGCAGCCAATGGAGAGTATTGCTTTTGCTTCAACAATTGGGTCAATCTCTCACCTCTAGCCAAGGTTTGCTTGGTAGAAGCATCCAAGTCGGAACCGAATTGGGCGAAAGCAGCGACTTCTCTGTATTGAGCCAAGAACAACTTCAAGGAACCAGCAACTTGCTTCATGGCCTTGACTTGAGCAGCGGAACCGACACGAGAGACAGACAAACCGACGTTAATAGCTGGTCTGATACCCTTGTAGAACAACTCAGCCTCCAAGAAAATTTGACCATCAGTAATAGAAATGACGTTGGTTGGAATGTAAGCAGAGACATCACCACCTTGGGTCTCAATGACTGGCAAAGCGGTCAAAGAACCAGCACCGTTGGCCTCGGACATCTTAGCAGCTCTCTCCAACAAACGGGAGTGCAAGTAGAAAACATCACCAGGGTAAGCCTCTCTTCCAGGAGGTCTTCTCAACAACAAGGACAATTGACGGTAAGCAACAGCCTGCTTGGACAAGTCATCGTAGATGATCAAGGCGTGTCTACCGTTGTCTCTGAACCACTCACCGATGGAACAAGCAGTGAAAGGAGCCAAGTATTGCAATGGAGCAGCCTCGGAAGCAGTAGCAGCAACAATGATGGTGTACTTCAAGGCATCGTGAGCCTCCAAGGTCTTAACCAATTGAGCGACGGTAGATCTCTTTTGACCAACGGCAACGTAGACACAGTACAACTTCTTGGACTCGTCTTGGCCATCGTTCCATCTCTTTTGGTTCAAGATGGTGTCCAAAGCAACAGCGGTCTTACCGGTTTGTCTGTCACCGATAATCAACTCTCTTTGACCTCTACCAATTGGGACCAAAGCGTCAACGGACTTCAAACCAGTTTGCATTGGCTCGTGGACGGATCTTCTTGGCAAGATACCTGGGGCCTTAACCTCAGCCTTAGCAGTGGCAGAGTTGTTCAATGGTCCCTTACCGTCGATTGGGTTACCCAAACCGTCGACAACACGGCCCAACAATTCAGGACCAGTTGGAACCTCAACAATCTTACCGGTTCTCTTAACGGTCTCGGACTCCTTAACGAGGGTGTCGGAACCGAACAAGACAATACCGACTTGGCCGGCTTCCAAGTTCAAAGCCATACCTTTGACACCGGTGGCGAATTCAACCAACTCACCGGCTTGGACGTTGTTCAAACCGAAAACACGGGCAATACCGTCACCGACGGACAAAACTCTACCGGTTTCGTTCAAGTTAGAACCCTCAGAGACACCTCTGATTCTCTCTTCCAAGATTGAGGAGACCTCGGTTGGGGCAGCCTTGGCGGAGGCGTGACGAATGGCAGCGACAGCTGGACGAGCCTAATGGTTAGTATTTTGAGGAAAAGAAAGAACAAAAGCTAAGGAGAAAAGGGATCTGTGCAATGGTCAAGATAGATTGAAGGAGGGGACTTAGCAACTTCTGGTGAAATATACCCAGGAGAAAAGAGCACCTAGTTTAAGGATGGACACGAAGAAGGAAAAAAAAAAAGAAAACAACGCAATTGAACCAAAAAAAATGGAAAGTTCCGAAGTTAGGAATTCTTCCGACTGCATCAATTCCCTCTGGTTGTAGTTCTCAATTTCCCCCCATGAATCTTGTTAAAATTTTTCAGGCGATATATCAAAGCTTCACCAAGGAACGCAACGATATGAGCCGGTAACAAGAAAAAAAGTAGATAGACAGTTCGATATGGAGATTTGGATAGAAGAGATCACAAGTCAAAGTCAAAAAAACATGGCTCTGGACCTCCGGATTAAGGCATTAGACCACATTGGCTAAGATCCCCTTCAACAGCATGGATTGACGAAAGGACGACAGAAATTAGTACATACGAGACGCATTCTAGAAACGGAGGCTGCACGGACGGCAGTGCGTAAGACAGTACGAGCTGACAACATGGCGACTTGGGGAAACAGAAAAGTCTGGGTGAGAAAGAAAAAACACAGACGAATCGACGGTGGTATATATTGGAGGGAGAGAGCGCGAGACGCAGTCGGCCATATAGGGCAGGGACGAACGTGATTGGCTGTCAGAGAAGTGGTGTACGGGTGTGTTGGTTTTGGTAATGGCACGCATCCAACCAGAGTGCGCAGCGTTTACTTCATAGGAATTGGTGGAGGTTGGAGGGGGTGGTAGGGGTGTTAGCTGTAGAAGATAAAAGGAATTTTTTAATTTGGGTTTTGAAATGGAAGTTTTTGGAAGTTTTTGAGTGGGAAAGGTGTTTTTTTATTTTAAAATTCGTATTTCTCTACCAATTGACTATAGTCTCTGGTGGTAATATAGTATTTGCAACCTGTCCGAAATCGGGTACAAGTTGTGTAATAATGAGTACATTTGGGACATAATTATGGATTGAGAATCCAAAATGTGCATGTGAAAAGTGTTTGAGTCGAAGAATTGATTTGATTGGTTCATTGGATAATCGTTAAAGCGGGGAAAATTTCACGGTTCGAATATTTATATTGTAGTGGAGTTGTTCAGGGTTTAAAGATGGTTAAGGATAGTAGAGACATGGATATGGTAAAGTACTTCTGGAAGCAATAGGAGAGGATTTGAAGAAAGAGAAGGATTTTGTGGATATGAGAAATTCGTTTAGAAGGAGGAGTTTGTGCTTTTGCTTTGAGGTAAGCTTGAAGGTAGCAGGTAGCAGGTAGAAGGTAGAAGGTAGAAGGTAGAAGGTAGCAGGTAGTAGTAGGATTGGAGAGACTTAAGACAGGAAGAGGATGTTATGAAGGAGAGAATCTATTTGGAAAATAATGTTAAAGGATTCAGAGACTGGCGTCGGTGTCTAGTAAGAATGGTTAACGGAAAAGGACTCATGTGGATTGATTGCAGAAGTCAAAAGAGAGAAAAGAGAATTTGAAGAGTTTGAATTGGAAATTTGAATATAGTTGTATGGTTGAGTAGTTGAAAGGTTGAGTATACTTAGGTTGAATATAGTTGAAAGGTTGTATGGTTGAGTAGTTGTGTGGTTGAGTAGTTGTATGATTCATTGAAGATTGAATGAACTTAAACTGTCAGTTATACACTCATAGCTGTTCAAAAAGAGTCACAGACACGAGATTATTGAATCAAGATATAGGCAATACAAATAGAAAAGAAACATAGTTGGCTTTTGTTGACCTTCATTGATCAGGTAATTGGCCAGGCGATTAGATTGGACTAGAAGAGTGAACAACCGAGGGAACAAAAGATTGGTCATAGAAAAAACCTCTACATTTAAAGTCAAAATTTCTTCTACAAATCAAAAATTTCGATTCTTCATTAACGGGTCTGTGACAGGGAAGAGTCCACAATCAACAAACAGAACCGTAGGTAAGAAAACCGCACAAAAAACGTCAAAAAAAAAATCCATTCATGCTTAACACTTCCTAATTGGGCCAAAATGTAAATATAAATTCTTCGCACCTTCCCCCCTTTTCCTATTCCTCTTCTTCCTCTCCCTCTAATTTCTTTCTCTCCTGCCAATAGCTGCAGGATCTTACTCCAGTCGAAAAATTTCATCAACTACGTCTCTGTTCCAAATGTTCAACAGAGCTCCAGCCGTGGTCAGATCGGTCAGGGGATACTCCACCAGTTCTGAGGGCCTGGACTTTTTGTCTGGGTTGATGAAAAGAATCGATAACCTCAACCTGGACCTCAAAACCAAGAGGGACGCTAAGATAGCCGAGGCCAAGGAGTCCAAGAGTAATGCTAAAACGGCCAAAACAGGTAAAAATGCCAAAACAGACAAATCAACTACTTTGGAAACTTCCAAACAAAATAAATTCTCTTTGGGAACGAAGAACCATCCAATGTTGAACAATAGATTCGAAGGCCAGAATGACAGAACACAACGTCCCAACTTCAAGGGAAAAAGTTCTAGAAAGGGACGTGCTGGTTCTTTCGAAAAGACTCCTGTTGACAGAAAGAATGTCAATGACAAGGAAGGTGCCGTGTTCCTTGATGCTCGTCCAAAGACCCAACAAAAGGATGTTCAAGCAACAGATGGCCAAACAAAACCCACTTCCGGCGCCAACCGTACCCGGTCGAAATATACAAAAACCGCCGGCGCTAGATCCAAATCAAAGGGTCCTGTTCTGTTTTCTAGATCCAGAGATACTACTCAAGAACCCCGTACCAAGACCTTGGTTTCTAAACCTCTTCTTCCTTCTATCACTGGTGATCACTTTCTTTATGGTAAGCCTGCAGCCATGGGTATTTCTCTTGAGTCCAGAGTGGCAGCCATCACCAAACGGTCTCTTTTGGAATCCAAATACCCATACAAGTTGCCTCGTTCAATCATTGATCAGTTGGTGCCCCAACCAACCATCCAGAACCCTTTTATTTTGAAAAAGGACTACGACTTGAACGTCAAGGTTGAACCTTTTGTTCAAAAAGTTAAGGAGGTCGTAAAGGGAGAGACCCAACAATTGACTTTGAGGAAAACCCCATCAGCTTTGGAGAAAGCAGCTGCCGAAGAGTTGATGAGAAACTCCACTTTGAACATGGCCCACAAACAACATATCTTGGACATGGTTACTGGAGTCAAGAATGCCAATGATGTTTTGAAGACTGCTGCCTGGAAGTAGTGTGTAAACCTCAATAATGAATCCAAGGTATGAAGACTGACTACCAAAAAGTATCCGAACAGTGTCAAGACAAATCTGAGTCGTTTTCTCACTGAATTTTCTTCAGGAATATTTTAAGAACGCATCCTTCGGTGATCAGTAGTCTAAACTCTGGCAACTTCAAATAAAAGACTGTAGGGATACTGAGTAAAGATGATAAGAAGGGAGATTTTCCTGAGGTTTACGAGCTTTAATAAGAGGGGAATTTACGAACGTTAATAAGAATGGACCATAATTTACGAATTTTAGTACACAATTTACGAACCTTGATTAGGATAGAAAAAACTTACGAGCCTTAATATGCATTGAACACAAGTCACGAGCCTAAAAGAGAATGCGTGGAAACTGTCTCAAAATCGTTCAATGTTCCAAATCGGATCTCATCTTATGCCTCAACATCAACATGCATATCTCCACTCAATGCAGCAGCATAAAGTAGCCTAAACAGGAAATTTTGTCGGAAAGAGGAAAGTGCAGGGCTCCTAACATATGCATAAATCTCACATGAAAATGCATTAACTTAATGTTGCGCAATGTCTATTTACGAACTTAAATTGGCTAAGAGACAACCATTCTACACCATCCCAGACAACCAGACATCATTTAAGAACAAAGAAAAAAAAATATTGAAGAGGATTAAAAATCATATATCAAACTTTTCTCAAAACTTTATTTCCTTTCTCAGTCGCTTATTTATGTAGTATTCCGAGTCCCCCTGTTCTTCCCATCTCCCATGCCACGTCTAGCGCGTTTATTGATCGCGTATAGGCAGTAATGGCTCTTTAACAATAATTGTAACTACTTCATTCTTTACAAACAAAACCAGATAAAGAGCCCGGAAACACATTATTTTTTCCAATTTGTTATTGCATTCTAGCCAATCAGCACCAGCCAATCAAAATCTCTTCATTGGTCTTGATACGGACCTGTTTTGGTATAAGTTAACCCTGGACTCATCTAGATCTGATTTTTCGGCCCACAGAACGTAAAACGTACCTAAAGTGGCAAAAATAAACAAACCAAAACATAAAAATATGGATTTTGACTCTTCTATCTTGAATAGGGTCAAACAACGTCTCTATGGTTTGGAAAATGACCCTGAAGCTGTTTCTGGAGACACCCAAGTCATCCCTTCGGTTGAAAAATCCAACATAATTCATAAAGAAACAAAACAAACAAAACAGAAACTGGCAAAACCAAGGAATATTGCCTTAGAATCGACCCAGAAAGTCAAAACCGCTGTCATTCTTCCTCAACTAGAGCTTGATCCAGCCGACTTCGGTCTTATCCCTACAACTGAACAGCAGACTCAGTCCATAACTGAACCAACTGTCACTGATCTTCTCACCCAAGTTGATACAAATAATTTCGAAAGTGCTTCAAAGGGTTTAGCCACTCAAGTTATCCGGCAGACCGAGACATTATTCATTGGCCAAGCAGAGCCATCATTCAGCAGTCAGACCGAAACATATTCAGTGTCTTCCCCACTGGCCAGCATCTCTATCTCGAAACCAGCTCAAAAACAACTTCTAGAAGCTGAGATAGCACAAACAACACTCACAGATGAAGAAAACGATCTCAATGATGTCGCAAATACAACAGTAGACTCATCAGTGCAAAGAAACATAACCACAAGAGTAGAATTGCACGAAATCGAACGTGAATTGTCAGAGAAGAAATTGGCAAAAAACATCCAGCCTGCTTTCTCCCAAAACTCTTTCAATCCCATTAGCAATCTCCTTGAAGCTTTCCAAAGCGATAGTGAACCCGAGGCTGCACTTAATAGCGAAAAAGCTTCTGACCTGAGTCCAACCACATCTCCAATTAAAGCAGCTGCAGAGAAAAGCGATATCTTGCTTGATGATTTGGATTCTGACTTCGAGATCCCCACTGCATTGGAAGCCCTCAATTCAATATCCCCAAAGAAGAATAAACAGTCACCTATCAGTGATTATGCACTTCGCCTCAAGAAACAGCTTTTATTGAGCCCAACCAGGGCTGCAAACAACCTCATCACGTTGGATTCCAGCGAGGATGACTCCGAAGAACCAATCCCATCTTTGACCAAAGAGAAGAAGTTTTTAATGAAACAGAAATTCTCTCGTAAGATTCCACAAAATCGTCCAAAGAAAAGCGACTTGTTTGCGACATTGAGACGTGCTAATGCTAAACAATTGCTCCAAATGAAGAAAGATAACCCCGACGCCGAGTTGATCGAAGAGATTGAAAAAGAAGAAGAAGAGATGGGCAATCTATTAGAGCGTGAGTTGGAGCGGTCTCGCAGAATCCGTAAAATGGAAAAACAACAAGAGAAAGCCAGGGCTGCTTTGCAAAAAATCGCTGATGGAAACACAGGAGATTTGGATGATGCAGATTACACACCCAATGAAATTCCAGATAGCGACGGAGTAATGGACTCGGAAGAATATGATTCAGAAGTCGAAGTTTCTTCGAAAGAAGAATCTGATGATGATTCGCGAACTGCCAGGCGAAACAGAAGAGCAGTGTTAAGCGATGACGACGATGAAGAAGAAGATGAAGAAGCAGAGAATGGAGATATCCCTACAATATCTTCAAAAGCCAAATCTACCGATCATCGGACTGATGACAGCTACATGTTCGGAGGGCCAAGCTCAGATAATGATGAAGAATCTCAGGATAAAGTCACTCACATTCATAGTGATCAAATGAGACCGGAAACACCCATATCTACAGAAGGTTTTGGTGAAACAATTCAATCCAAGTTATTCGAAAACCTACCTCCAAGAACCGAGTCATCTCTTTCCATCGAGGATTCAATTTCCGCCAACACGACTTTAGATGTACCGGAAATTCAATCTTTCCAAGATTTATCAACACAGTACTCATTCAACAATTCCATTTTAGGAAACGTCAACGGAATGGCAGAGAACGCAAACGACGCGGAAGAACCCACACAAGCTGACTACGTTCCAACACAAATCGATCCTACTCAGATTCTCGAGCACTCTGATGACGAAGATGAGGACTTTGCTGTGGCAGTGAGGCTCGGTCGTGAAAACGTCATCAAGAATAATAAAATTTTAGACGAAGAACAATCAGACACCGAGTCGGTTGACGAGAAAGAAAAAGAAAAACTTTACAACGAAAAGGTTGCAGCATACGAGGCTAAGATTCGTCGTCAAGAATTGAAGGCTCGTAAAAGAAGAAAGGACATGGAACGTCGTGGAGTCAAGAGTGTTGTAGAAGGAGAGGCTGAGGAATCCGAAGACGAGTGGAAAGGAATCGGTGGAGCCGATAATGAAGTTTCTGATGTTGAAAATTCCGAGGACGAGCGTATGATTGATAGAAACTATAACATTGTCCTCAATGATGAAGAGGTGCGCAAGAAATTCATGGAGCAATACCAAATTAAAGACAAGCACGAGTTGGAGAAGTTGATCGACGACATCAAAAACCACAGGCTTCTGAAAAGAGCTCGTTCTTCCCGGTTTGATGTGGAGCTTAGTGATGAAGAAGATGAGATCTTAATGGCTTACAGACGAAAGAAGTTAGAAGAACAGAAGGAAAGATTGCAAGTCAGCAAGAAAGTCAATTCATTACTCAAAAGTGAAAAGTCTAAGGCGTTTTTTGATTCCATCACCGAAGAGTCTACTCCCATCATTATTTTGGACAGTGACCAAGATTCTGACTCAGAAGCAGCCTCACAGTTGAACCAGAGCCAGAATGACAAGGGGATCAAAGCAACTGAAACCGAAGAAGTGTTGACTGACGCAGATGAGGAAGCCGAGCCTATCAAGAAAGTACTCAGACTTGATGAAGCATTTGTTCAGAAACAGTTATCCTTCCTTTGCAGTACTGATGAGTCGAAATACTTACAGATTCAAAAGGAAGCAGAAATCCAACATGGTGTTGAGGAGGAGATTGAAGATTTGGCTACACTCAAAAGCAGATGCATGACCAGCCTATACTTACCCGAATCGAACTCTCAGTCCCAGAGTAAACGGGGACCCGAGGTTCTTACAGATGATGATGAAGATAATGATGATTTTGGTCGAATCTTCAAAAAACCTTCTATGGTGTCGTCTTTCAAACTGTACCACGAGAAACAAGTTGGCCAGGTGTCGACAGGATCATTCAGTGGTGTCACCATCAACAAACAATATAAAGTGGCTACTGGAGCCAAGGCCTCCATTACCTATATGTCCAAATCTGGCAATGCTAAAGCTACTTCCCGCCCTGTGAAGAGTACTCATACTCAGGCTATTGAAAGAAGAGTCGATCAGACTAAACTCAGCAGCACATTGTTCAAGAGTAGAACTGGCTTCACCTGAATAGGCGAATTGATGAATTTTTCCAAAATGACAACAAAATCACTACTAATGTGTTCTTGCTACATTTTGTTCAAAGAAAGTTCCTACTCATTACCAAGTCAATATAATTCGCAAGATGTATTAATTGGAATGCGTTTTTGATGTGAAAATAATCATTCAAAATGGTTATTGCCTCGACATTTATTGTCTCCCTTGTGATATGAAGGATAAGCCAAATTTCGATGTCTCTCTTGAATCTTTTCTGACTCAAATGAGCAGAATTAAAAGAAAAGGGAATCCTTAAACGCTTCTTTGAGAAGGTCGGGTTTGATATGACCTAAAATAGGCTTCTTGACAGGTTCCTTCCTTAGATTTTGCCGTGCACCGTTTACTGAGTGCACGCTGTTCCGTCTTTGATCAAGAGGAGGCCGTCTTTTCAGAGCAAAATCGTTCTGTACTGAGATGGGATTTTTCAAATCCTTTTTCATTTTTTTGATTTTCTCAGGGGGAGACTTTGAACCGGGTGTGGTTCCTAATACTGAATGAAGTTGTGCACTGGAAGTCGTGCCTACCAAGTTCATAAAACTGGTGGCTAGCGACTTGCTGATTAGATCAATACTTCCTTTTCGCTCCTGCTTTACCAGATTCGGCAGCTGCACTCTCAGAGAGTCATTGAGACCTCGAGGGGAGCCCAAGGGAGAATTCATTAATTGAAAGAGACGGTAGCTAGGCTTCCTAGTTGGTGTCAGAATTGGATCTTTGGCATCAGTACAAGCCACATTAATGTGCTTCGTCTTGTCAGCTAAGAGTTTCTTCGAGAGCTCTTTGAAATTCGAAGGTGCATCCACGCTCAGTGAATAAATCGACTCAACTGTTGGTTGCATGTTGGTTTGCCTTTTGTGGGTATTTAGCATGTCGATTGGATTGTGAAACTTCTTCGGCACATCTTCCTTTAGAGAGGCGGAGGCCAGAAATATTGACTCATGTGATACCGACTTCTTTAGTTTGGGAAATGACTCTTGAAGGTCCAAGTGACTCTTGCGCAAAAAAGACTGGAAGTTGTCAAAGTCGGAACGAAGTGGAGATGACGAATCATAGTCAAAGTCCAGCTGTTGAACGTCTGCCATGTCGAAGTTATCTAGGTTGATGGGGCTGTATGATTTACTAAAAGGCAGCGATACATCTCCAAAGACAGAGCTTTCGGCAAAAGAGTGATGGTTCAGTTCCTTAGTATTCATGGATATATCACGATCCTCGACTGTATGGGTTGAAGTGATCGAGTTACGATGTGGATTCTCATCCATTAGGCTGGAAACCTCAGAAGATGCGTTCAGGACGTATCTCGTCAGCAAATGATCGGAAAAGATTTCCAGATCTCTTCCAGGCGCCAAATCTGGTAGCTGCGGAAGATTTGGAGCGAGCGGATTGAAGTTAAAGGCGCCGGATATTCTATATCGGGACTTCTTTTTCGACACTTTGGTGGATCGGCATCGCAAAGGCTTTAAGTTCAAGTTGGATATGGAAAGCATGTGGTTCAACAGGGAACGCTGCAGATCCATGGGAACAATGTCTTCGTGTTCGACAGAAAAATTCAAGTTGTCGTAGCCGAAGCTTCTCCAGAGATACGAAAACTCTTTGCTTAGGTTGGAGTAAGAGGTCTCGTTGGTATAGACATCGTTCGTCTGCAAGTTGGCCTCCAAAAAGAAAGACTTCTCATGAAGTTTCTGTATCTCATGCAAATAAGTATTGTTGCGAGAGATAAGTTGGGTATAGTTGTCGATTTCGGTGTCTGCAGCCACTATCGAGTGTTGCATCTCCATAAGCAGCGACACTACCAGGTTCAGTTCAGCGACTGATCGCAAAAGCGTTTCGCTGCTTGCTGTGATGGAATCCGCTAGTGCCAAAAGCTCATCGATTTTGGACATGTTAGCTCTGGGAAGGGTCTCTTTTTTTCTCTGCTGTGGTGATTTGAATTGGTATACCTAAAGTTTGAAGATGGATCGGTTGGAGATGTTTGATCCTTCGTTACTTGGTATAACTGTATCGAGGAATGATATGGGAAAACTATGGGGCTTTTTCTTGGTTTGCTTGTGTTTGTTTTGTAGTTGTTCTGGGATCAAAGTGAGAGTACAGGCAGACATCTAAAAGCAGCATTTTATTGTTTACATATCCTGCATACATCGTATCACTAAAGAGATGCGTTTGCATATGATCTGACGAAGCGGATTTAGGATGTTTAGGATTTTCATGTTTTGCCAAAAAATCAAGATATTTTCCTTCCGAATCGGATATACTCCTAAAGTATGATGACGTTGTTTTGCAGAAAGCCTCTGATTTCATATTAACCTTAAAACAATTACGTACAGGAATGCATAAATAAAAAATCCAGGAAGAAATGAGAATTTAGCGATGACATAAGTGACAAAAAAAAAAAGTAACTTTGAAATCTCTCTTGATTCTTAAAGTTGATTGATCTTTTGAATTATTTCGGTAAATAGCTATTTGGTTGATTCAACATATAGCTGTAGGTTAAGTTGGCGAAGAGTAATGGCCAAAAAGAAAGAAAAGCCACAAACAGACAGAACCTCTAAGAATTAATTGTGGTTTACAAGCAAGGAAGGGTTGCATCCCATTAGTTTGATCTTTTCTTTTTGTTAGAAGGCTCATCATCCTCATCCAACAGTCTCTTTTCCTTCTTTTCCTTTTTGTCTTTCTTGTCTTTCTTGTCTTTCTTGTCTTTTTTCTCTTTTTTCTCTTTTCTCTCCTTTTTCTCTTTCTTCTCTTTCTTCTCTTTCTTCTCAGTTACACTCTCATCATCTTGGATAAACTTGTTCAGGTACTCTGCTTCTTCAGGAGCTTCAAAGTCTTTCTGTCTCTCAACCTTACGCTGCTCAGAAACTTCCTCTTGACGAGCACGCTTCTCTTGCAACTCTCTCTTGTGCTTTTCCTTCTTACCTAAGAAATATTCACCACTCTCAATCTGCAAATCAACCTTACGAGGCTGTTGTGCTGGTGGGAATGGAGTGTATACTCTCTTCTCCTTCTTAGGAGCAGCCTTCTTTCTGGAAATATTCTTCTTCTTGAAGTTAGGCAAGAATCTGTCCCAGTTCTCATTAGCTAGTTCAGGGTTCTTAGCCAACTCTTGCTTAATCATCAACTCCTTAATGTAGTAGATGGGATGAATATTCTTCATACAGTCTTCAACAACTCTACGAACTTCCTTCAAACCCTTGTATGGGCCCATAGCGCTGACAGTGTTACCCTGGACCAAAATGTAACATTTGGTAAGAAGCTCCAAAGCTTTAAGTGTGTTACCGTTAGGACCGACCAAACGTTGTCTTCTTTTGACGAAACGGTCCTTATTTGACACGAAAGTGCCGATCTTAATGACATCACATGCAATGTCATCCTGGAGAACCTTGACTGCTTGAGGGAAAGGGACAGAACGGGCCAAAAGCTTGATCAAGTCTCTGGCTTTCAAAATGATAGCTGGGTCAAAAGTCTTACGGGTAGTCTTAACAGTCATAGCACCTTCAACCAAATCAAGCTGACAGGCTAACTGGTGATTTTCCAATGCTTTAGTCACATCGGCCCAGATGGACCGTAAGTAGTTTTCACGATACTTTGGGAAAAGGGTCACGAATGACGATTCCTCACTAAAAGGTTGCCCGGAGACGTTATCCTCCGGTTTGAACTCATCGATCTTCCATTTGTCGATGTCGGGAGTGTCCCAAGGCTTCTCACGATTGTGGGTAGAAACCATAGTTAATGAAGGGAAATGTGGAACGAGGAGAGACTATTTATATATCCACGAGGGGAGTGGCGTGCTATATGCAAAATAGGACGAGTAATTTCTTGACAGGCCCGAAGATACTGGCGTAAACAGAGAAAGTAATGATTCTGTATTGATTCTGTCAAGTGGTTGAAATTTGGGGGAAGCGATGGCGATGAGTAGGGATATGAATGGGGAGGGGAAGTTATGAATGGAGGAATAAGAAGAGAAATTGAAGACAAAATAAAACAAAAAAATAATTATTCAAATAATAAGCAAAACTCACAATTATTTTGAATTTTTTTCGAATCCTAAATGTTTCTAGTGGTGTTTTTGGTGGTGTTCAGTGGTGTCGTTGGGGTTACGATGTGCGATGCTCATCTCATTATTTTCAAACAACAACACTCTGTAACACCACCAAAAACAACGCAAAAAAACACGACATTGTGGTTTATTATTGATACTAAGACACCTCTTTTCCTCTGACAATTACGGTATCTGTTGGTTTCAGCATGGCAGCAAAGACAAAGGCACAAAACACCAAACAGTCCAAGTCTGGTAGAATGGATAAGACTAGAAGAATTGATAAGACTGGTAGAATGACAGGAAAAGTTGATAAGGTTGGAAAAATTACTAAATCCAAGACTAAACTTAAACAGAATTCCAAGGGAACCAAAGCCAGGATTAACAAGTTGAATATGGATATTCAAAATGTCCAAACACTTCATTCGACACTCACCAAAGCTGGGCAGGCCCCTAAGGCGGTGAAAGCACTTGATACGGGTAGTCTACGGGATGGATTGCGGAAGGATAACGAGAACCAAGAGAAGAACGCTCGAGCTGAACATGATTTAACTGCACAGTTAGAGTTATTGACTGGAATCGAGCTCTAGGAGCAGATACAAGAGATTCCCTTGATAGAAGTATAAAGGTTCAGGTAACGGAAGAAAGAACAGATTAAATGGAAACAGAATTGTCATGTTTATAGAGGAGATTAGATAGAACAGTCAGCTTAATAGAACAGTCAGGTTAATAGGGATAGACTTCAAAAGGAAGACAAAACTATTTTGCTAAGGGAAATAATAAGAGGTCATAACAAAGGATTTGATACAGCCCTGAACTCCAAGTAATACTTCTAAAGTTATGTACCTGGGGCGGGGGATATTCAGAAACTGCCGAAAATCCATTAAAATAAAGTTATACAAAACTGCACATAACCGCAGAAAATCGGGTATATACACTATTTAGGCTTTGAAATTTCCTGTGGTGCTGCAGATAAGGAGTTTAGAATGGTTAGCTACTCAATTCCCCAATAATATCGAAATAAATTACTGATGCATTTTCACTCTGATGACGCCTCATGTCGATAAAAGACGTGATAAATTTCAAAGATCGTCTCATGGGAACCTTATGTGTTACACTTGGAGAGTTTAAGACGTCCTTCTTCTGTCTCTCCTTCTTTTGTTGTACCCATGCGTCATGTACTCCGTATTCTGTATTCTGTGTACGTTAAAGAGCGTCCAAGAAATATAGACCAGCCGAAACATCGTAAATAGTTCCTAATTTTAGAGCCGCACGTCTGTTTGTATTATATGGAGGATCAATCTAACCAGTTCTTTTAAGTCGATACATAAATGGGTCAAAACCGCCCCGTTTAAGTTGAAATATTTTCACGTCACTCTTTCTTGGATCTATCTTTTGCAATGAAACTTTTGGTGCTTCTTCTGGTGCTTGCAAAAGCAACGGCTTTGGTTTTCGAAACAAATACAATCATTATATCAACAATGGTAACTTCGGATTCAATCACAGTTAATCCTCAAATTAAATTAACGTTTGCAGACGCAGGTTTGACTAACAACGGTGCCTCTGCAGCAATTTTGAATCAGGGTCAAACCTATGTCATGGCTGCTTGAGACACAAGTTCGGTGAACGTCCAATTAAACATCAACCTGTTTAACAATCCCGGTTTATCTGTGTTTAATGCACTTTAGAACTCATCTATTTCGAGTTTCAATGCTCAAGTTCTGACTTTTAGTAATGGAGGAACCTTGGTTGTCACCGGTAGCAAAAATACCCAAAGCTCATCAACTATCCAATCAGATAACTTTTCCAATTCGGGTTCAGTCAAAGTTTTCGGTTCAGATTCATCTACCTTGAATGCCGTGATTCAACCAGTTCTGCTGGCTATAAGCTTTCTGAATGTTGGATGTATCTTCTTACAGAACACCTTTCTTTCAATGGGCGACGCATCGCCCTCCGGAGGTGGTACTATTGTAATTGGTGAAGGCTCCTCATTTAAAATTTCTATAGGAAGCTGGGATTAAAGTCAAAAAATTTACTTCTTGATCCGTCCTCGGTGCTTAGTATCAATGCTTTAAATTATGGAGACACCGAGATCCAGCTTTTCGGATTTGGAAATGGAAACCAAATTGTTTTCACTAATGATTTTAATCTGTATTATTTATCCGGTGACACTTTAAGTGTCTTTGTTAATGATGTTGAGTCTTATGATTTTATTATCGGTTCGGGTTACCAGGAATCATTTATTACCATAGTCAGTTTGCCAAATTATCATGTGGATTTGACATATCTGAGTGTTCCAAATCCCGACGTACCATCTACTGGTCAGTGTGGTGGAAGTGTTCCGCCATCACCGTTGGATACTGTCTCCTCTTCTTCTTCAAGTTCTTCTTCAAGTTCTTCTTCAAGTTCTTCTTCAAGTTCTTCTTCAAGTTCCTCTTCAAGTTCTACGTTTTCAAGCACTTCAGAAACCAGTTCTTCGGCAATCTCTTCCGTAGCAAGTTCTTCTTCTGAGAGTTCGTCTGTAAGTTCGTCTGTAAGTTCGTCTGCAATTTCCTCTGAAAGCTCCTCGAGTATTACTTCAAGCAGCCCACCCACAACAACTTCCAGCTCTGATGTTTCTTCTTTTCTGTCCAGTCAGAGGTCATTAGTTTCTTCCGGTGAACCATCTACTGTTACGATTTCTACTTCATCCAGCTCTCAACCAACTTTGTTTACAACCATTTTGAGTGGATTATCTTCATTTTCCCTGTTCTCCAACTTTACCTCTAAATCTGAACCTCTTTCAGAAACATCATTTAGTGCAAATGTTCTCCTCGAAGCTACTTCAGACAGCTCATTCACGAGTTTGACCAGATCAAGTGTTCTGAAGCAGGATTCGGCAAGTGCTACATCTCGAACAGGACCGACAAACCAAAGTTCTAAGACATTCTCTTCGACAAGTGTATCTGATCCTACGACAAGCAAGCCAGCAAGTGACAGTACGTTGATCCAGAAAGTCACTTCTTTTACGACAACGAATGTCATAGTTACCGAATGTTCCAAAAATGTTTGTTCACTCAGTTCTTCACCGGCACTTGTATCAATTGCCACTAGAACCGAAAACCTGATGATTGTGTCTTGTACAATATATTGTCCTTTATCAGAGGTTACAGGAATTGTCAATGGTAGCCTAGGCAGTTCTACTGTTGTCTCTGCTTCTTCCAAGATCGGAATAAAGTCAAAAACGACACAAAATACCCAAGGACAATTTGTTTCTACATCATCATCATCATCATTGTCTTCTTCGTCTTCGTCTACTTGGTCGTCGACCGTTTCGAGTCTTCAATCAAGCACTGTCTCACTTATCAATATGGCTAGAACCAACAGTGTTGGCGTGTTTTTGAGTGTTATGTCATTGATTTGTTACTATATTTAGAGTTTCTTCTTTTGTCTCAAAAAAAGAGGTTTTTTTTTCTTTTTGGCAGTGAAATAAAAGGTTCTGGATTTCTCATCTCTTAAGGCCCAACATTCATAAGGAATATCCTTAAGACCTGGAAGCAGATTTCAGAGCCACTTAGCTTTTTGGTAATACTATCCAATTATTAGTTCCAAATGTATAACAAACTGATATTTTCTGAGTTGGTCCTCGCTTTACTTATGTATGTAGCTCTAGGTATAGCGATAGGCATTAACACTGATTCAGGCGATCCAGCCAAATACATACAAAAAAGAGAAAAAAACACCAAATTTCATAACAAATCAGTAACTTCCGCTCTTAAATCATTATTTTTTAAAAATTCAATAATCTCATTTATTCCATACACCTTTCTCTCCCTCTATTCCTTCACTAATGTACCCCATCTTGTGCCTGCAGACAAACCTCATCTCAGCCATAGTGTATAACTCATCACCTTACAAATCACTGATATACCCTTCATTTACGCCCCCTCTTCACAAGTTCCTTTC
The DNA here is from genome assembly GCA_030568975.1 of Australozyma robnettiae. Classification (NCBI taxonomy): domain Eukaryota; kingdom Fungi; phylum Ascomycota; class Pichiomycetes; order Serinales; family Metschnikowiaceae; genus Australozyma; species Australozyma robnettiae. The sequence goes on from JAJMJD010000077.1 coordinate 17,602, forward strand.
GAAAATGAGTGATCAGAATATGTCAGATCAATTACACGAGGACGCAAATATTGACCCTACAGTTGAATACGGCGAAGAGGCTTACGTCGATCAAGACGATATCGAAGAAGTTGCAGATGATGTTGGACTTCAACCAGAAGACGACGACAACGACAATGACGATATGGATGTTGAAGGTAACGAAGAGACTTTGGAAATTGACTTGGCAAACAACTCCTGGACATACTTTGACCAACACAAAGACAGTGTTTTCGTCGTGTTCAAGCACCCATCATTGCCTTTGGTGGTCACTGGAGGAGGCGACGAAACAGCATACATGTGGACGACACACACACAACCACCACGGTTTGTTGGCGAGCTTCTGGGCCACAAAGAGTCTGTGGTAGCAGGAGGCTTCACAGGTGACGGCAAGTTCGTCATTACTGGTGATATGAACGGTATGGTCCAAGTACACAAGTCTGCCAAGGGAGGACAGAAATGGACCAAGTTTGGTGATTTAGAGGAAGTGGAAGAGGTTTTGTGGATCACTGTTCATCCAATTGAACCTTACTTTGCATTTGGCTCTACCGATGGTTCCGTTTGGGTATACCGTATAGATGAACAGTCCAACTCTTTGGAGCAGGTCATGTCTGGATTTTCCCACACTTTGGAGTGTAACGGAGGCATTTTTGTCGAGTTGGAGGACCGCAACAAACTTACACTTATCACCATGTCCGAAGATGGATCTATCGTCAACTGGAATGCCTTCACAGGAGCTGTCAACTACAAATTGCTGCCCCATGATGACTTTAAGGGTGTAGAGAGTCCCTGGGTCTCGATTAAGGCCCACAAGAACGTCTTTGCTGCTGGTGCTCGTGACGGCCAATTGGCTATTGTCAATATTGACACAGGAAAGATTGTTCACGTTGTCAAGGCCATTGAGAGCGTTGAAGACACCGCTGATCTTTCTATTGAAGCCTTGGCTTGGTGTCTGAACGCCGCTGTTAACCTTCTTGCCATTGGCTTGGTTTCCGGTGATGTATTGTTATTCGACAGCTTGCAATGGAGATTGAGAAGAAATATCAAATTGGACGATACTGTGACCAAGCTCGAGTTCATTGCTGACTCGCCCAATCTTTTTGGTTCAAGTATGAATGGTAAGGTCTACAAATGGGATGCCCGTACAGGAGACGAGTTGTTTGTGGGTGTTGGCCACAACACTGGTGTTTTAGACTTTGCTGTCATGGATGGTGGTAACAAGATTGTCACTGCTGGAGATGAGGGTGTTTCATTGGTTTTCAATCTCGAATAAGCCAAGAAAAGTCACAAATGATGGAAACACTTGGAATTGATACAATAATCTACGGCATTATTGAGATGAGACTAATAGCTCTGAAAAGCTATGGATTGCTTTAAAAAGCTTAGGGAAGCTATGAAAGTTATAAAAACTCACAAGAAGATGTCTTTTTTTCCTTCAACCCGGAACTCTGATGTCAACTTGAAACCCTGCCCTAGCATCAGAGCTTTCATTTCTATTTATACGCTCCTAAGCAGAGAGGAGGGAAAAGAGGTACGTGTCCACAAGCCCAAAGACTGGCTTGAATTCCTAATCTCGAACAGGGACCAACCCTCTTTTTTTCGAACCCTCTAGAAGATACGAACATTAACCAGTTTGTCATCTTGGAAGACCAGAAAGTGAATGCAATATAATTGCTAATACAAGAACTTTTTACATTTTTTTCGAACCTTTTAAATTTTATTCGAACCTTCTACGTATAATTAAAATCGAAAATCCGTCTTAATGATCAGTTTCAAACAATTCTCTTGAAACTTTTCTGGATTGTTTGGTTTTACACAACCACAGTAGCACACATGCGCAACAGCAACTTTTTGAAATTTGATAAATAAACCAACCTTTTCAATATACCTGCAAAATCAAAAAGATCTTTTAACTTTGAAAATTGGTAGTAATTGAATTCCCAACGTTTTATTAAAAAAAGTGGAGAAAATGCATCTATTAGATACAGTACCACTAATTACATACATAACCACTAAAACTCAAGCTTCTATACTCATAACTGGCTTGCTGATAACTTTTTCCATATGAAGAACTTTCGCCGTCCCCCATACAAGGTATCAACCAAATCGGGCTAAACCCACGGCCGGGTCCGCGGAACACTTCGCCACCGAGACAATTTAGAAAAACTATATAAAGGGGGTCGAATTCCCTCATTTGTCATTATTCATTACTCCTCGAATCTTCCAAACGCTGTATCGTTGTAATTTACTTGTCTTCCAAGAATCCAATTATCAACAGAAACACTTAGATAGACGGAACCAATTAAATCAACAGAACCAATTACGTAAACAGAACCAATTACGTAAACAGAAGTCAATAAAATCAACAGCAAGAATGTCTTTAGCAGGAAAATTCGGCTTCGGTACCATGTCTTTGACATGGACCCACACTCCAATCCCATTGGAGAAAGCGCTTGCTACGATGTACTATTCAGCCTCCAAATACAACATTAGATTTTTTAACGGAGGTGAATTCTACGGTCCAGATGAGATTAACATCAAGTACTTGGCTGCTTTCTGGGAGAAGTACCAGGATGAGTTCCCTGATTTGGTATTTTCTATCAAAGGTGCCCTTAATGTGGAAACACTCGTTCCTGATGGTTCCAGGCAATCTATTGATAACAGCATTGGTGCTGTGCTTAGACACTTCCCTAAAAGTGCTAGCAAGAGACCAAGATTGATTTTTGAGATTGCACGTGTTGATCCTACAACTCCATACGAAGAGACCATTGGTTACATTAAGGAGTATGTTGAGGATGGATCGATCCACGGAATCTCTCTTTCTGAGGTTGGTGTTGGATCCATTCAAAAGGCCCTTTCTGTATCGCCAATTGAGTGTGTTGAAATCGAATTCTCGCTCTTTTGCCAGGATATCTTCACTAATGGCGTCTTGAAGGCTCTTTCCGAGAACAATGTTGCCATAGTCGCCTACTCGCCATTAGGTAGAGGATTCTTGACTGAAAGAACTGCAAATGATTTCGACTCTTTCTATAAGTTGATTCATCGTGAAGGTGACTTCAGAGGCTACATTGACAAGTTCTCCGAGAAAAATTACGCCCACAACACCAAGTACATTTCTAAACTTCAAGAGTTTGCCCACTCCAAGGGTCTCACATTAGAATGCATGGCATTGTCGTGGATTTTGTCTGTTTCTGAGCAAACTGACTTGTATGGAATCCCAAAGGTGGCCAAGATAATGCCTATTCCTAGTGGTAGTACCCAGGAGAAGGTAGATGCCAATTTGGGTCTGGTAGTCCAATTGGACCGTGCTGACTTGGATGCAATTGCAGCCATTGGTAAAGAGTATCCTATTCAGGGATTGAGATACAATGAGGCACATGCTGATCTTGAATTTGCTTGAAATTTTGATAATGTTTGATCTAGTTTGATGATTATCATTTTACAAATATGAAATTAATAGACTCTTTGGGGTACTTTTTAATAAAGTGATTGTTTGATCTAGTTTACTATTTTTTTCTATCCATAATTGTTGTTGTTGTTGTTGTTGCTATTGTTGTTGTCCTTTGTCTATTGTCTACTGTAGTATCTCAGTGAAGAATCTGTACAAACACCATAACAACTTGACGGTTTTTCACACAAACTTGTCACAATTCTTTAAAAAGTTTCTAAATATAGGTATAATATTCATTATTCTTATCCCAATACTCAGAAGTGGTTCAGCTTTGCTTCAAGTAATAATCAAAAACTCACAGTATTAACTGATTATCAATTTCTTGTACGACAAACCAGCAAATCCGACCATCTCCATATCCAATATTCACATAAATATTCATTTCGTTTACAGTAATTTCAAAAAAAAAACAGTCCTTTACCCCCTTGAGTACAGTTGGTTCCGTTATTGAGTGCTTGCTCCAACTCCGGGAGTACTCCTAATTCTTGTGTGACTAGAAAAGTTTTTCAGAGACGAAAGTTTCTAAAATCACAAGAAGACCCCGGGGAATACCGGGTAAAATAATGAAAGTAGAAGCTACTATGTCTTTAGCTGCCCCGAAGTATCTTACATCCACAGCAAGAAAATACCAGTGTCAGGTATTCAACTTACAAGATTTGCAAGAAAAAAAAACTTCTACCTCACTTTAAATATCAAAACTCACAAAACACGTAAAACACGTCTCATTTGATTTTTTGCAGCCACATCACGTGACAAACACCATTGATGAAAGTTCAAGTACAATCCCAACTTGGTTGCAAAAAAGTGCACCCAACAACAGAAAATGACCTCAGAAAACCCGGTCATCACCTCTTTTACCGAAGATAGTCAAAATTCGGCCCGAAATGAAGATACAGATCCCATGTCACAGCCACACTCCGGCTCTAGACTCTACAAGCCATCATCATCCGATATGCTCTTCTACTACGAGAGACTCCTCCCGTTTAAATACATTTTCAGATGGCTCAGTCATTCACCGAAAGCAACACGTGATTTCACCATGCGTGAATTTGCTTATGAGTTCCGTTCCGGGGCATATCAGCGGTACAACTCGTTCACCACCGTGGATGAGTTCAAGAAGTCAGTAGTTGGGGCCAATCCCACACGTTTCGAAGTTGGAGCGGTGTATAGTGTGAATCCGAACGAACGAAAGAATTTACCCAAATCGGCAATGAAACCCATTCTGAAAGAATTGGTGTTTGATATCGATTTGACTGATTACGATGAGATTCGTACGTGCTGCTCCAAAACAGAAATCTGTAAGAAATGCTGGCGTTTTATTCAAGTTGCATCGCAAATCATCACTCAGGCACTCCGAGAAGATTTCGGTTTCGAGCACTTCATCTGGGTATTCTCTGGTAGAAGAGGTGCCCATTGTTGGGTAAGTGATGCCCGAGCAAGACTGTTGGATGAGGCTAGTCGAAAGTCCATTGTGGAGTATATGGATGTTTTAAGCGGGAAGACTTCCAAGATGGGAAGAGCACTGCTTGGAATCAAAAAACCTTATCATCCTCACATTGAACGATCCTTTGAAATCATCAAATCACAGTTTTCCGATGTGATTTTGGAAGAACAGAATCCATGGGCCACTTCTTCCGCATCAGAAAATAATTGGGATCACGTCGAAACCCTACTATCTTTCATACCTGATACAGCTCTCCGTGGTGCATTGAAGACGAAATGGCAGGATCAAGTGTCATACTCTTCCTCGAAGCAAAAGTGGGATGATCTTGGAAATGTTGCCCAAAAAGTGCTTAAAAACCAAACACAAGTCAATCAGTTTAATGACGCCAGAAAAGAAATCATCATTTACTACATGTATCCACGTTTGGATGTTGAGGTGTCTAAGCAAGTGATCCATTTGTTGAAGTCTCCATTCTGTATTCACCCAGGAACGGGTAACGTATGTGTTCCTTTCGATCCCATGCGTAATCTCTCCAACAACATGGATGATGATGCTTATGGGTTTAATCCTATGAACTCGCCGAATTTGAGCCAACTTCAGACTGAAATAGATGAATGGGACGCTAAACGTGTCATTCAAGAAGACCAACAAGGGGAATTGTCCAATGGCTCACAGAATGTCGTTCCAGACTATGCCAAGACTTCATTGAAACCTTACATTGATTATTTTTCTGCATATGTGGGTTCTATTATCAAAGATGAAGTTGCTGTTTCTAATAAGAGACTGGAAAATGGAATGGATTTCTAACGGTTTCACTAAGTGATTCCATCATCAGCCACAGATATTAAACCCGTCGTTCACAGGCCGCTTTTTGAATCTTCGTACAATTATTGTATGATCAAAACTTGAAGCGGCTCTATTAATCATTGAAGAGTCCAAATACCAATGCAATTGCTCGTTTGCCGCATCATATTCCACGTAACCACATGTCACATCTATGTCACTGTAAGTCAATTTTGGGAAATGCCATTCAGGCAAGAAAATGACAGTGGGCGATTTTCCTGCTGCATCAAATTCACTTGGTGTAAAAGTCACCGTGAGTTCGTAGATAGTTTCTTTCAAGTCAAAGCTAGAATTCTTTCTTGTTCCAACACTAGTCATTAAATAGGGCCGAATGACAGCATTGACTGCTCTAACACCATCGGGGGAAGCAAAGCAGCTTTTGATGTACTTCTTGACTCGGTGTGGCCCAAGGCCAGAAGGCTTTGATCTTGTAGCACTCGAACTCTTGGTGCAAAGAGTACTTACTTCAGATTCTGAATCCTCAGAATCTGGTCGACGAATCGTTCCAGAGCCTGCCGACCGTGGCTTGATGTTGAAATCAATAGGTTGGTTTCTGCTCGTCGTCCGCAGATTGGATGCGCTAAATGTGGTTTTATGACTTTCGACTGAATAGCTTAAACTATTTCTATCAGTTTCTCTACCAGAGTCACTTTGAAGAGCGATAATGTCTCTGTCTTCTTTTGACCAAAACGAAAAATCTTCGTTATTCCAATGATCGCCCCATTTGTGAGAGTTGATACTAGTGTAACACCAATATGTGTGGTGCATGTCTGTATCTTCTAATGCATTAGCCAAAGCATCGATGGCTGCCGTTTGGGCTTTGAAGCGGCCTGATTTGTAGGAGCTCTTCTCATTCATATCAAATGGCATTCCAGTTTCAGACATCAAGACAGGAATGTCGCCCAAATTATCTTTGCATTCCTGAGAGATATCATGAAATTGCTTCTTAATACAGTTGCGAATTGCGGTTCCTCCCAAAACAATTCCAAGTACTGGACTAGCATATCGGTCGCGCATAATTCCCAAAGTGTCCACATTAAATCTAAAATTCCAAGACTTGAACATAAGAGACATGCCGTCGTAGTAATGTGGACAATAGATGGTCCTTTCATCTATGATGTTGCGTGGATCGGCCTTAAGTATTGGGGGAATAACAAGAACCGGAGGTTGCATCAAAACGAAAGCTTCTGGGCAAAGAGAGCGAATCATTTCCTTGAACAAACTGTAATAAGCCACGAAGCAAACGTTGACGAAAAATGCCACGTTCACAATATCTGATAGGTTCTCCTTAACATGCGGAGGGACCTTAAACCGTCCAGGATCTTGATTGAAGTAATTCGGCTTTAATAGTTTACAGGAACTAGCCCCGTAAGAGAGCCGTTTATCGAGATTTGATGACTTGACCACAGTAGAGTAATTCTCGTCCCAACTCCAAATTCCCATCTTTGCAAAAATGCAGCTACCGGGTGTCCAGCCAGATCTTTTCCAGCCATAATGTTGGTCAATGGATGTCATTTCTTCTTCAGAGAGCCATACTGGAGCACCTTTGGGATCAATCACTTCTTTACCACATTTCTGTGGACCTGATATTGAGATTTTATAGGTGTCAACTTCAACAGGCAAACCCATACCTAGCTTCAAGGAGTCAAAAACTGTTGGAGTGGTACCTATCCGCAAATGTTGAGAGTCTGGAATCTGATCAAGACGTGGATGTCCTACAAGACCTTGATTAGGTTCATTAAGCAGCTCAAAACCAACTATAGTACCATCTTCTACCATTTCTGGAAGATCCTTTACGACAGCCAGCCATAAGTGCTTCAATGCATTGATATGGTGCAGTTGTAAGTAATGTTGTATGTTCTGTCCGTTAATTTCAAGATCCGGGAAGTAAGCTTCACCGGCGAAGAAGAGTGTAAACATAGTCAACAGCGCTAGTCTCTTATAGTTAGACGTCCAGAGCATATGAGGGTAGAACTCCAGACTAGAGCGAGACTCTTGTTCATCCAGGGCATCGGAATGTAACACAGCAACACCAGATGAGGAGATACGTTTGGGATGCATTCCGGCCGCATATAAAGTCCACATGGGAGCACCGGAGCCTCCGGTGAAACGAGACCACACATCCTGGTGACAATCAAAAAACACATAGAGTCCATCAATGGAGTGAAGAATACGCAAAACTTCAATTGTATAGTTAATGAATTCTTGGTCATAAATCCCGGGTCCCAGATGTTCGATGGCTTCCCATGTGACGAGGTATCGGATGGTGTTAAACCCCCAGGACTTAATCCGCCGGAAGTGTTGTTCTGCCTCTTCTAAGGGAAATGGTCTTCCTACAAAGGAGACGTTATCTCCATCAAAAAAGATATCGCCGGGAGAACTTGTGTTGCCATAATACGATGGCATGAATGGTGTGACGGGTATTTTCATTGCGCTGTCTACATTGATCCCCTTGAGGGTCACTTTTCGGCCCTTTTTGTCTAATAATCGGCCGCCGTCAACATGAAGCAGCAGACATGTCAATACTGAATTCTCTGATGTGGCCGAAGCAACTGTCCCGGGACCATACTGTTTCGCTAGACAAGTTGCGGTCTCCACATGAGGAGTTTCCTTGTAGAGGCTGAGGCGGTCAGAGACAGCGTCACATGCAGAGACAGCCGATGAGACTAATGATGAGAAAAACGAAGGCATGATCTGGGATAAGGAAAAAGGTCCGAGATGCCTCTAGAAAGAAGGTCCGCAAGCCAGTTGCTTGATAAAGTGTTAACTTCACCCCTCACTTGCGTATGAGTGTGAAAAACATCTGTCGCATTTATCTATCTGCAGGAAAACTCTGGGGTTGCATATCTGTATGCAGTGTTATCGTAACTTATGCTCTGGTACATATGCGACTACGATTCAAGAGGTATTTTTAGTCAGGGGTAGAGAGATATTTTGAATTTTTAGACCTTTGTTGTTTACTCTAGAGCATTGTGGTGTAAGTTTTTCAGTTTTGGAAAATTCAATTTGGCAAAAATGTTTGGTTTAACAGTAAGTTGTGAAAACCTTAGGAGAAACAGAATTTTTTGGTATTAGTAGAAGATTTTGGTATTAACAGAATTTGTGGGTATTAACAGAAGTTTTTGGTATTAGTAGAAGTAACTGATATAGAAAGATACCTCTAATTCGAAAAGAAATTCGCACCTTCTTTGAATCTTGTAGATTCCACTAAATTGAAGTTTCCTACCTCATTTTACAACCAAAAGGTAATCACAAAAACGAACTTATTACTGGTGAAGAAGCTCAAGTGCCCTTTTTTTGGCTTCGACTTGTGCTGAAAGCCTCCAAGAGTCTTGATTTTCTGCATACTTGTTATGCAAGGGAACGATTTTTTCCCGCTTCTTACGCTCTGTCATGCTATGTGGATCACATTGGCGGAAGAACTTAGGTGCCAACTCCGGAAGCCAACGAGGATCGATAGCAGTGGCACAATGCATATACTCTTTTGTGGTGAGTAACAATGTGTGGTATATAACATATTCCACACTTTTCCCAAATATAGCCAGCGATGGATGAAGATGGACGGGCGTTTGGTCAAAGAGAGTATTGTAAACACCTTCCTGAGGATCTCTCCGAGCCAGATTGCGGAAATATCCCGAACAGAATGCTCGGCGGATAGTGCTATTATCGTCGTTACTGAGAACACTGAGCTTAAAACGAGCCATGATGGTCATGAGTTGTCCTCGGATGTCGTGTGCTCTTTTCATACTTCGTTCGTAAATGAAATTCTCCTTACACCATTTTGACGACCTGCCACTCAGTTCCCAAGCTTTGTAAACGTTAAGATAGGTGATGTGATCACCATGAATACTATGGAACCTCTGCTTTCTTTGGTCTGCTGCCGCTTGTTTCTCTTTAGGTCGATAGAAAACTGTTTGCACCGAAAGCATGGCCACAATGGTAAGAATCTCCGATGAGCACTCGTGTTCAACAGATGCTAACACAGTCTTTGCAAGAGCTGGTTCCATCGGGAAATCAGCCATTTTTCTACCCAAACCAGTCAAAAACCCGTCATCATCAAGTGCATCAAGGGTATACAATTCATGTAACGCATTAGCCAATGTCTGAGGAAGGGGTGGGTCCATGAAGCCAAAATTCATGAGATCGTTGATTCCCATAGCCTTGAGCATAAGAATGGTTGCAGACAAGTTCTTCCTTTGGATTTCTGGAACCGAATTCGGAAGCATTTCATTATTAAATGCGTCTTCTGTGTAGAGACGAAAACATTTTCCTGGTCCAGTACGACCTGCTCTACCACTTCTTTGGTTGGCTTGTGCTTGGGATATGGGAGACACCACCAAACTATCCATACCCAATTTAGGGTCATAAGCGTTCACTTTAACAAAACCCGGATCTACCACATATTTGACTCCATCAATGGTAATCGAGGTTTCGGCGATGTTGGTAGCCAAAATCACCTTTCTCATGCCATCTGGTGCTGGCTCGAAAACCTTGGCCTGAAGCTCAGACGGCAAGGCAGCATAAACAGGCACAATTAGAATATCAGATACAGCACTGCCTAGTTTTTTCATACGACTTGAAAGGGCATCGTACCCAGTCTCAATCTCCTCTTGACCAGTCAAGAAGACTAATATATCCCCTTCTGGCTCTGCCACATGAATTTGCATAACACAATCAAGAGCTGCAGCCAAATAGTCTGGCTCCGGATCGCGGCAGAATTCAATTTGAACAGGATATGTTCGTCCTGGGATTTGGATTACCGGACAGTCGTGGAAAAACTGACTGAATTTCTGCGAGTCAAGTGTAGCTGAAGTGACAATCACTTTTAAGTTCGGATTCTTTGCTGCAGCATCCTTTAATAGTGTGAACAACACATCGGTTGCAATTGTTCTTTCGTGGGCCTCATCAAGCATTATCAACAGGTATTTCAGCATGGTCGGGTCCATGAGAGCTTCTCTTTGCAAGATACCATCAGTCATATACTTGATTCGAGTTTCTGGAGAAGTTAAATCTTCGAATCTAATAGTGTAACCCACCTTTTGGCCCACTTTACAACCCACTTCTTCTGCAACTCTAGCGGCAACAGATACAGCAGCCACTCTTCTGGGCTGCGTACATCCTATGAGTTTTTGTCCAAGGTCACCATCCTTGAGACCTTCTTCATAAATGTATTGAACAATCTGGGTCGTTTTACCGGAACCGGTTTCACCCACAATAACGAGGAACTGATTATTCTTAACTGCCGCAACAAGTTCTTCTCGCATAGAATGGATAGGGAGATTCTGGCGAGTTTCAGCAATTGTTCGTTTCGGCGTTTTCTTGATCTTGGGATTTAGTTTTTGTTTTCGGCGCCATTGGGCGATGACGTCTTCTGTAGCATCCTTTCGTTGTTGGTCTTTTTGAAGCAATCCATCCAAAGCATCGCCAACTTCCCGTTTCGATCGTTCTTCTTGTCCTTGACGCTTTTCCAGCTGTAGTTTTTCTTCTTTCATGGTTTGCGCTAGTTTTGAACCGGTCATTGCTGCGCGTGAAAGAGATCCTTCTGGGTTCTTAAGAATGGCCATGGGGTTAGCACTCATTGCACCTGCCAACTTACCCTTTAAGAAAACTGGTTCTTTAATTTCAACCTCCACATCAACAATCGCGTCACTACGCATATTGTCAGCGGTATCGTCAACTTGGGGCATGTTCAATTCGGGATAATCTGCAGCTGAAGCGACACCCGAAGCTATAAGCTGCTGAATCTCCCAACGTTCCGGTGACGTGAGTCTTCGTCTTTTTGTATTGTCACGATCTTGATGTCTTCCTCGATGTTCAGAATTCCGTTTCTCTCTCTGTTCTATTTGATTCAGCTGGTCTACACCAGTCATTTGGTCTATACCTACCATAGAGAGTGAAACTTTCTGAGATCTCAGATTTGCCAGGTTTCCCAGGATTCTCAATACTTTTACATAGAGATCTTTGTTCAATTCCACCACATCCAACGGGTGTTTGATTCTGGTTCTTCCGTCGAACAGCATAACAGAGATATGACATAGTCCAGTTACATTTGGCAGCGGGCCATACAACCTGATGAAAGCTCCATAAGGGGCAATGTTGCTAACGCAACCTTTGTAGACATTTCCCACAACAATTGAGCGATTTTCTTGATTTCTGCCGTTCAGAAGTTCCTTTTCTGTTCGAATCGGATACTTTGATTCATCCTTTGAAACTCCAGCCGAAAGTTCAGTTTGAGGGTCTAGCGTTGTTTGAGAATGTTTTTGAATTTGAGAAGTTGGTCTGGATTGTTCATCGATTGATCGATTTACCGTCTGTTTTCTCATTTGTTCTTCCTCTTTTGGTTTCACATAACCTTCTTTAACCTGGGTCTCTGACAACCCTAACAGCTCACTCTTCTTGGAAACAGCATTCAGAGAAAGCAATAGAAACACGGACCGTATGAAAGTATCAGGAAAGTCGTCCCCGCCATTTTCATTGACGATTCTTCTGTATTTCGTGTAGTCAGGACTTGCAGACGAAGAATCATCGCATGCTTCCACAAACAAGTTCTGGAGAAAGCGAGAGATTGTCAAGTCTTCAGCAGTGACCGAAAGATGCGATTGAACGAGCTTAGAGACCCGCCCAAGGAGCTCTTGTTCATTATTCATGTGGTTCTTTGATTCTGTGACGTAGTCACGTGCACGATGAGATGAGATGGAAATGAAATGAGATGGAAATGAAATGAATGAAATGGGAATTATAAGAATATATTAGGTTGATTTTGACTTGTTTTGAAATTTTTTTGATTGTTCATTATTTGTTTTGGTCTAGTATGGTGAAATCTTAGGTAAAATGGCTCAAATGGTCTAACAAAGATAAATGATAGTTTCTGTCAATTTGGTTCAAAACTAAAGATTATTTCAATTCAGAACGTAAAAAGAATGGCGATACCCTTCCATTGCTGAAAAAAGCTAAGGCTGGTCTTGTTGAATGGTGTGGTATGCCAATTTGCAGCCACAACCACATGGCAATTCTTCAAATAGGGTTTTATAAATTTGATTTCTGGTTCAAACTAAATCTTCAAAATTTCAAAAAATTTCAATTTGGTCCATGAAATCCTGTTCAGTGATCATTTTGTACGTCTTAGGTTTATCTACTAAATCAGAAGCTCCACTAAATCAGAAGCAAAACTCCAAACATCTGATCTGGTTTCGTATTATGACGAACAGTTTCAAGTCAATTATTTGATCCAAGGTCTTTCCAAGCCTTTTATTGTACTGTTTCCTGATTTTCGGTAGATAATGCAACAGATTTCGACCTACTTCATCATGATAGTCCAACCAAAGACTTCCCAATTCGTCAGGACAATTCACCTGAAAAATTCAATTACGATGAACAGAAACCATTAGAAATTAAACTTAAAAATTTTGGAAATGGGTTCGACTTTGGCACTTTTAGGCAGGCAAATGGAAGCTTGACGAAAATACCACACTAAGATAAGATCCAAGGCAATAGTTTTATCGATATCCAATTTCTTTGAGCCCATTAACATGTCAGTATGAATAAATGAAAAATATCACATGTTGGATCTTTCTTCGTTTAGTAACATTTCTTGCAGAGCTTCATAGAGATGAAAGCTAAACAAAAGCAGACGAAGAACACTGAATCAAGTATAGAAATTTCTATCATCACAATTACAAGAAACAACTTCCATGAAAAGGATCTTCCCCCGTTCTCGTAGTCAAGAAATGTGGCATTGTTTCCACAACATGTCAACTATCGAAAGAAAAGAAAAGAAAAGAAAAGAAAAGTTAGCTTCGGCACTCGAAGCCTTCAGTTGACATGGTTACAAACTTTCATCCCAAAGCATGGAATTCTGGACATCAGGGTTCTTTATTGTGTATAGCTGATCTTTTGTGTCCTGAAACACATGCAACAGCGATTTTTCCTATACCAGCGGGTGATTGCAGTCAATGAGACTGAAAGCGGTCACTTCTAACTGACTATGTTGTATCACAACTTCCCAAATCAGATCATAAAGCTCATGTGAGTCATTGAAACTCATATATCCCATGAGATGTTATTGAACAAGATTAATACCTCCAAGTTTATCCACGCATCAATCCAAAATAGCTTTCATATTCTAAGGTACCTCAGATATTTCAAATTAACTTACAAGCTTGTAATTAATATGGTAACCAACAAGCTTCAAAAGCATGAGATAACAAGCTCATTAAAGGTACCGCAAACTTATACGTCCACAGGACGAACACCATCCTTATCAACAACTTTAACATAAACGCCCTTGAAATCAATAGGCATTCTCATTTCCAACTCCTTTACACACATGCTCAACAATTCAAGACCTGCCGTCAAGTCCATATCTTTCTTATAATGTCTATCGAATAGGGAGGAACAGTAGAATGCAGCATAACCATGTGCCGCATAGGGCAATTCCACATGAGTGCCCAAGTAATCGATCCAACTTAACGCAGGCTGGTCAGTTTTCGTATCGAACCCACCCAATAAGACATTTACTTGAAATGGCTTTCTGGACCGGAGTGACGAAGCAAGCTCATTGCGGACAAATGACGCCGTGGCCTTTGGCGATAACTCCGTATCGTTTTCTCTCATCAGATATAATTGAATGTTGGCCTGAACGTATTCGGCAAAGTGAACGGTGTCGCCGGCTTCTCCAGTATACGCCATTAAGTTGTGAGTGTTGAGCACTCTTGTTTTGTCATCATCTGCCTTTAAAACGGAAATACCACGAGTAGCGGCTTTTGACGTTGCAATCACTGTGCAGTCTTGAAGTTTTATACCGATGAGAATATCCATTGTGGGTGGTTTCAATGGATGGAGATAGTGTTTGTAGGTTGGAGTAGGCTGGAGTATATTGCCACAAGAAGTGCGGCCTTGGGTCTGGGGTTGGATGAATTTCCGGATTTGGAAATTTTGAAATTGTTGACACAAGATCTGAATTTTAGATGCGATGTGATGTTTGAATTGTGACGAAAAAAATTGCTTTGTGATTGTTTTGATCAGGTTTTGCTTCTTTGGAAAGAAAGGAAAACGAAAGAGTACTTGAAACCGAAAAAGGTAAGAAAGTAAACTCAAAAGAGTCAAAAAAAATCAGCATGTTAAAAAAAACTTTTGTTGTAGCGGGTTCGAATTCAACCTCATAATCGTTACTAGCTTGTAATCGAATCAATATCATGAGCTGGTCGGAAACAGTACTCAGGAATGATTCCACTAGGAACAAAGTTGAACATCAGTTTGAAATTTGGGTTGAAGTTTGACATGGCCTTGACAAGAGCCTTGACATGAGCCTTGACTTTAAACTTGGTCTAAGATAACCATTGACTTCAATTAACCCTTAAATTCAGTTCCTCAGTTAACATTTGAGTGAAGGTGACTTTTTCTGCATTTAACCCTTTTCTTCAGTTAAACATTAAGTTAAGCTTGAGTCCAACCTTCATGTAATCCAAACATTCACAAAATCAAGAATGGTGTTCCTCTCGCTTTTACGAGGTAGCGTCGTTGGCAATATGCCACGGTAAAAGATCAGTACCAAATCCATCAAGATCCTTCCTTCATCAACAGTTGAATCTTCTCCTCTACCATCCGACTAACAAATTTGCTCAAAGCACTTTCCTCATTAAGTAATTGTCCCTCAAGAGCCAAATTCATCTGCTTCTCAATCAATTTACCAGTATAATCCACCTCAATGTTTACCGTTCCACCAACAGCTTTATCTGCAAGAATCACCTTCTCTTGGGAGTAACTGACTAGCATAATAGAAAAACTAGCACTCTTATAGTCTACGTTGGTTACTGTAAGAGATGTACCGTCTACTGCAACGAAACCTTTCTCCACAATGTAGTTGATCTCCTTCTGATCACGAAGTTGAAAAGTATAGGCAATTGAATTACCATCGGCTTCTTTTTTCGTAATCGTTGCAATTGTGTCGACATGGCCTTGCACAACATGGCCTCCCATTCTTACGTCGCTGTTCACAGCACGTTCCAAGTTCACCTTCAGACCGACTGCAAGTTCGCCTAAATTACTGCGGCGAAGTGTTTCAGGTGCAAGACCGACTTTGAAAAAAGTTTTCGATTCATTGAATTCCGTCACTGTAAGGCAAACTCCATTGGTACTGATTGAGTCTCCAAGATGTACATCAACTAGGATCTCTGCACAGTCACCTATAACCAACGAAACATCATTACCTCCAGCGGAACTGGTATCTAATGTATGACATTCCAAAACGGTACCAATGGTTTCTACAAGGCCGGTGAACATTTTTATGAAGAAAGTCTGGTTTCTTTCCGTTCTTGGATCTTTTTACTAATCAGTCATGTGATTACAAATCACGAGGACGAAATTCGTAGACTGCACAAAACAGAAACTACTTTCACGTGACCAAATTCGTCTGCATGCATACAATTAGCACATTATTAACACGTCATGCTTGTTCTGCATATAACTTACCATATAACACGTGATTCTTCAACCGTTACCTGGATCGCTGGCGATCACGTGATTTTCGGTGATCGAACGGCGTTTTGCCCCCACCCGTCGTTTCTTTTTCTGTCAAATCAGAAAGCGGAAAAACATCTTCCGTGGAAATTTCTAAAAATAAATGGCGAAAAATGAAAACTCTACCTAAAACTTTTTACCGGCCTACACTAGTCAAAAGTACCTGAGACTTATATTTTAAGTAAATTAAAGAATACATATAGAACACAATTATTAAATAAAGTCTGACAGGACTTACCGTTCCGTACCTAGTCTATAGTGTTGTTAAAACATTACCAAAAATTGGCATGCTTACAACAACAAAGCGGCACCAACAGCGGCGACGACACCAGCGACACCAACGGTAGCAACTTGACCAGCAGCAGCCTTAGAGGAAGAAGTGGTGTGGTTACCGGAGTGGTTGGAACCGTTAGAAAGGTTGGCAGCAGAAGCGGCAGTAGCGGCAGTCAAAGCGATAACAACGGACTTGAATTGCATTTTAAGTTTGTAGTGGTTAGAAAAAAAAGTGAATCCAGAGGATCTGTAACCTACTTATATAGTGCCCAGGATGAGTACCTGCACAAAAATTTTTTTGTTACCTTTGCCGAAATGCACTGGCCGTCTCTTTTAGATTGATTACGCGCTGCATAAGTTGTGCGCGTTTTACAGGAGTATTGGTCTATCTGCACGATCGCGCCTTGCCTTGCAGGAGCTTGTCTATTCATCCACTAGTGCATAAATGTACGTATGATTCGATGCTTTTCGTTCATGCTAAGTGTGGACCATATAATCTTAAGCATATAAAATTCGATCTGCGTGAAAACCCGGACATCGAATATATCATCACTTATTTTCGCTGAGGATAATGATGTGTAATTCATGTTAACTCGGCTGTGGGCCTATCACCACGTGTGTTTTGGGATCACTGTGGCAACAGTACAGCCACTCTCGAGCCGTCAAGGTGAACAATCAACTCAGGCGCTGTGTGTGGGGACGCGCCTGGATGCGTCTTGGCGGAATTAGAGTCGATCCTTCTTATGGCGAACGAAATAAGATTAGGGGGAAGCCAGTTGAGAAAAAGGAGGAAAATGGCGACTGCAACACAAATGCAACCATAATCGATGGATCTTCCGTAAAAGGGATATGCACCCAATTTCTTTTCAACAATGATCCGATACTTTTTCTGTTTTACCGATGATTGGTCGTTGCTTTTTATTTGTACCGCATGGCGTCATTGTCGTCCAATGGCTGTAAAAATTTGGCTGCAATTTGTGCATGAGTAATTCCAGCATTTATTTGAGTAACTCCAGTAGTTGAGCAAATTGAATGATAGAATAATGAAATACTTGAATTCTTAAATAATTCGGCAATTTTTCTAATTTAAGAAGTCAGGACTTTATGGAATAGTTGGCTTTTGTTCATTGCATTCGTTTTTTTTTGGGTTCATTGCGCTAACATAAGTGTTTGGTCCGCCGAAAAAAAACACTCTCTTCTCAACTTTCCTAGTAGCGTAAATGAAAATGTGAACTATATTTAGTACGTATTGTTCCATTTTCTTTTCGGCTTTCAGGACTTTCGGTTTTGGGTGATCAAGATTATTTTTGGTGGCCTTTTGGAGTCACTTCGTGTTTTTCTGTTTCTTTTGCTTGGTATTGACGTAATTCAACATAAACAGAACTAAATTATTACCTACTGGACAGTAAACTCTTTGAAATTATTTGACAAGTATAGTTTGAATCCGATCTCTGTTGTGTGGCTGTATGTGTTTGAATCGTTTATAGTGCCAGTGTAATGGAGCCAGCGTAATAGTGCCAACGGTTCCAAGAGTCCATCAATGGCAACGGTTGTAAAAGGGATTCGAGTTTGTTTTTTTTTCCTGAAAAGGGGGTAACACGAAAGATTTCGTGATCCAGAATCTGACTTACATATTGTCATTTTTGGATTTGAGCTTGTTATGTACATCATTCGCTAAGTGTTAGAGACCTAGAGTCATCTTTATGAACTGATCAAAAACTAGAATCTATTGATTTTTGAATCTTTGCCTGCTTTTAATCGTAATCCAATTGATACCTAAACTAAAAAAATGCTTTTAACCGTGACTACAACCAATTGCCAATTCTAAGGATAAAACTAATACCTTCCCAACACAGTTTCTTTTTAAAGTCATTTCGGCTGCAACAACAACAAAGAAATCTTACTGAAATTTTTCTTTTTCCATAACCTCCGTCTTCTGTCTTTTCTTTTCCTTTTCCGTCCTACTTCTCTACTACTTTCCTCTCCACATCTCTTCTACTTCTTTTTCTTGTCTACCTTAACATGTGTTACTTTTAAAGTCAAGTAAAAACGATTTTATCGACCAAATCATTCTAAAAGCGTTAAATCTTATACAATATTGATATCAACCTCTATACCGTTTCATTCTGCAGTTTTTGTGCTGTCAGCGCAGCCATATGTTCTCAATAAAGGTAAACACTTTGAAAGAGAGTCCCAACTTCGCAAAAACTACAACCACGTCTCCAAATTCAAAATAATTAGAACCAATGATTTCGTCAGATCCCTTTTAATAGAAATGTATTTTTCCGAATTCCCATTTCCCCATTTTCATTCTATTGTGCGTCATTTCTACCTCAAATCATTGTATTTGGTCCGGTATGCCTCAACCTTGGTGGTGGTATAGCATTATGCCAGTGGTGAGGGGACATCACCTGCAGAGCTGGAACCATATCTAAGGAAAAACCCATCGACCAACACCGTTCGGGGTTTCAGTTCCGACATTCTGTTCTATTCTTTCAATCAAAAGCTGATCTGGGAAGGAATGTATATTTTTTTCCTCTTAGCCTGTAGATCTATGGGGCAATACACACACTATTTGCTGACACCGTTGACAAGTCTCTAAAGTTACCACTAGATACAGTTGAGTCCTCATCTTCCCCATCCGGAAGCCTTGGTCCAACACACACAATCCCTAACCCCTAAAAATAAAAGGTAGTTGTGCATGAATCACAACCTAATCGGATTAATATTATGGGCGGGGCAAACAAAGTATTGTGAACCAGGGGCATACTGCGCGTACATGCCGGACTGCTTGCATCACCTGCAGATACTGCAATGCTTATGCATACTAGTGTATGCCAGAATTCTGAGGTTGTATTTGGAACTGTATACACTCCCGCTGTTGTCTCATCGAATTTCTTGTTGGTTCTTTATCGGTTTGATTGGTGAGTATTTACCTATGAACATATGAAGAAAAGGTTATAAGAGTTTAACCCTCTTTGGTAATGACGAACTTACATAAACTAAAATTAAATTTTGTTGTTCTATTGTCTCTTCCTGTACCTTTTATTGCCTGTTCGTTTCCTATTTACTTGCCTCTTCCTTTTGCGTTAAGGCTTGGTTGGTCAACAAAAACGCCTCTTCTCTCCTGCAGGTTGGCAGAGGCGATACCAGCAACCTATTTATTCCCAATTAGGCTATTGACGCTTTTTCTTTATTGACGTACGTACATGCGTTATTTTGCTTATGATGGCTACTTTTGGGAAAGATATTTATGAATAGGAGACTTTATTTTAAGCCGTAATGCATAAGTATTATTTATAGCAAACCCGACTCTAACGGTGCTACTAACTCTCCCTTGTTAGATTCTATTTCTAATATTGATGGTTGCTTTCTAGAAAGCCACATCGCAGATGATATTATCTGAAAGTGTCAAAATCAATCTATGCTCGTAAATTCAGAGTATGGCGTTTTCCATACTTTTGTATATCATTAGACAGTCTGATGAGTCAAAGCTTATTAGTATGGAAAATGTGAAATTTAACATTAAACTCGAATAAGAAATAAAATTTAACTCGTAAATAAAATTAAGCCCAAAAGAAACAATGATGAATCTGAAATTAATCGTATTTACGAAGATTTAAAAGTAATCCGGAAACGGCCTCGTACCAGGGCTATCATTGGCTGGTTTTAGTCTCCCATGATTTTCAAAAGTTTGACAGAAAACGACGCGGAAGATGATTTTAATAGCTAAAAGTGAACTTCGCTATTACAAAGGGGTTAAGTTATTTTGAAATTTTCCACTTTCACATGCATTTATTCTAGGTTAAAGAGTAATCTTGAGACAATTGACAACAAACTCAAATAAAAAGATACTTGTTATTAGCAAAAGTTAAAGTTGAAAGAAAAGAAGTCATATTTACAGTAATCACAGACGAAGTTAAAGTTAGAATATTCATATCTGTACATAAATCATGATCCGTATTAAATAATGACTGAGACTCGATTACTCTTTTATGAGAACAGAGGCAGCTCCCATACCAGTGCCAATACACATCGATGTCAAACCAATCTGACCAGGCTTCAACAATTGCAAAATTGTGGCGTATTGACGAGCTCCAGTGCATCCCAATGGATGTCCCAAAGCAATAGCTCCACCATTAATGTTCAATTTTTCGGTTGGAATGTTACAAGTCTCAGCAGAGTACAAACATTGAGCAGCAAAGGCTTCGTTAACTTCGAAGACGTCAACATCGGAAATAGTCAAGCCTGACTTCTTCAATACTGAGGGAATGGCAACTGCTGGTCCAATACCCATAATCTCAGGTGGAACACCCACAGAGGAACATAAGACGAACTTACCTTGAATTGGGTAGCCGTGCTTCTCGGCCAATGATCTTCTCATCAACAACACTGCTGCAGCACCGTCAGAGACTTGCGAAGCATTACCAGCATGGGTAGATCCATCTGGCTTAAAAGCAGGGCGCAACTTACCCAAAGATTGGGCAGTGACACCCTTTCTAGGGCCCTCATCGGTGTCAACAGTGATTCTCTTGATCTCTGAGCTTCCCTCATCCTCGTCATCATCATCACGAAGATAAGCTTCAATAGGCAAGATTTCTGCCTTGAAAAGACCTGAGGAGACAGCATGCTCTGCCTTTCTGTAAGACTCAGCAGCGAAGGCATCTTGTTTTGGACGAGGGATACTGTATTTTTCAGCAACATTTTCGTTGGTAATACCCATTGGAATCAAACATTTAGCCATTTCCTCGTTTTCTTGTAATTCAGGATCAACCTTTGGGATTGATTGGGGGCCGTAGTTGGCAGACATGGACTCTACACCAGCACCGATACCACAGTCAATCTCGCCACACTTAATCTTGTTGGCGATATCAGAGATTGCCATCAAACCAGAAGAACATTGTCTGTTAATAGCAACAAAAGCTGCAGTGTTGGGGATACCGGCAGCTAGACATGCACCTCTATGTTCAGAAGCACCAGCGGCTCTGTTCAAGACGTTACCAACAGTGACGTCCTCAATCAAGGAAGGATCAACACCAGTTTTCTTCAAAAAAGCTTCAAGAAATTTGGTCAAAATCCAATCGGATCCAACATCTTTGAATGATCCTCTACCTCCTTTAGTCATAGCAGTTCTATATGCCCCCACAATGACTACATCATCAGGGTTCTTTTTAAGAAGGGCTTGCTTAGAGGAAGGCGAGATTTGGCCGGCCAATTGATTTAATCTGTCCATTGTATACGTGGGAAGTGTGTGTTTTTGTAGGGTGAAAAAGGGTTAGGTTTTTTTTGAAATTGGGCGGATTTGTGTTGCCTTATATATGGCTAGGTCATCACATTCACTCTCCGCATTTCATGATAGCCGGTCTGGCCTATATGCAGGATGATATGGGGCCGAGGGTATGTATTACTGTGAAAGAGGTACTCCGGACCGAGCACAAGGGAGGCTGAAAAATATTAAAGAGTGGAGTGAACAAGAGTTGCAGGTATTTATTTCGGGTATATTGCTGGGTCAAATTTCCCGATTTGGCCATATTATCCTGGTGTAACGTTATATGGGACCTTTATACTGGATTGTATCAGGATTGCAGGATAGCTTAGGACCCTAATTTGGAGCATTTGAAAGGTGAAACACATTGAATTTTCCGAATGAAAATTGAAGAAAAGAAGAAATAAGTTGAATTTTACTAATGTCTTTTTGGTTATTTCAAGAAAGGAACTTTTTTTTTCTTTTTGTTCATTACTTTTTGATGATGTTGGTGACTTTGTGTAGTTTTCATAATTTTTGATGTGCTTACAGGTATTCTTGTAACAGAGGTGGATATAGAGACTTTTCAAATTTTTGAAAAGTCAAGCTAAAGAAAATGAACGGAATAATATTATTATTAGATTATCGGCGGTTTTACTTGGTCGTAGTATGCGTTTTCTGTTGATTCCTTGTGAATTTGCAGCCACTAAGGCAGCAAAAGTAAGAAAGAAACATGACGGAAAGATGGGCGTAAAAAGGATATAGTGTGAAATTGTTCAAAGTTTCAATACAATCTCAATTGATACGTTTTCGTCCGTTTCAGGCAATCCTTGGTGTCGTATTTTAGCCCAGTTCGCATGTCTTGTCCGGTTTACCGTTTATGGTAGTCTGTGAAATAATCTACTAATCCACATGTGCATCAAACCATTTTTCCGTCTAGAGAATGATATTGGCGCCAATATGAAACATTGTGTTTTTCGATTCCTATGATCCGTTCTAGCCTCGGTTATAATGTTCTTGTCTTGCATCGGATGTCGGTTCTACATTGGAAAAGGCTGAACTCTTCGATCTCCTACTACACAATGATTTGTATGAAATAGAGTTATCTATGGAATAGACTTTTGGTTCGGGGCAGTCTTACATTATTTGAGTCATTTTTGATACCTTTGGATCCTTTTGGGTTCTTTAAGATTCTTTTGGGTTCTTCCAAGGTCTATCAAGGCTTTTGATTCCTATTCATTCTCATTAATTCGTATTTTCTATTAATCGATCAATTTTTTATTTACTTTTTCGCTCTCTTTAGACTAAACCCGGTGGTTTCAAACTTCCTGTTGAACTTCTTATACTATTCAATTGTCCAATAGAAACTCTGAAATCAACGTATCTAGCAATGAAACTCTGAAATTAACACTCATTTCAAAACCTTAACAAAACCTTCTCCCACAATATCTCGTTTTATTCATTTAATACGACACATTTTCTTTTCGGGCCGTTTAATGACTTCAATGGATTACTATTCAGAACCAAAGCACAAGAGTTACAAACATGGGCAAAACGATATTTGAATTCTCAATAAAATGTAACAGAATTCTATTTGAACCTTTTTTTAATATCTTTACCCCTCTTTACCATTCTTTATTACCATTCTTTGCCCTTCTTGATCCTTGTTCCCCCTCAAAAGGTCTACAGAACCAGAGAACAAAGTTCTTAAACTTTCAAGCTCAAAATTTCTCGTCAGTTGATAAAAAACAAAATCTCCCAACTATATATTCAAATATCTTTAATTGTGACCAAAAAAACACGATTTGTCTCGTTGATCTCCAACCCCATGTTTCACTCCTATACACCGTTCCTCACATCAACTACCAATTCTTCAATACATCAAAAGTTCTTACCCCTCTGGCATTAAAACCGGATTTTGGGTCCAATGAAAGGCGCATTTACTTCCAAATCGGGAGAAAAACTGTTGCCCCAAAAGAGAAAAGCATTAGATCCTCTAAATAGAGACACTTATGGCCAAAGTCATCGTTCTGGCCATACCGACAAAAAAGTCAAAAAAGAACAAAATAAAGAAGATTCGACACAAGAATTACTGGCAACCCAAATACAGCTTCTGGAAACTATCACAAGATTCCATCTTTACGTCAATGAATTGTTCCAGCTCAAAGAATTCGCCTCTTTGGTGGAGTGGAACCCAACAGACTTCTCTGCTGCTTGGGCAACTGCAAATGGTACTTCGCTTCCTGAAGTTTACCAATATTTTATAGAAAAAAATAATCTCAAGTTGATTTGGGACTCTGCGCTGCTTCCTGATATGGTTTCCATTCCTTTAAGACTACAGAAGAAGCAGATGCTAGAACGGGAGACAATGCTTCGCGAAAAGTTTCCCTTTATGGATGATGTTCTTCGCTTAAGTGATTTGAACGAAATAGATTTGCTATCTACTGAAACTCTGTCTCTCGAAACCATGAAAGCAGAAAATTCATTGGCACGGACTCTGGCTCTTTCATTGGCACAGACTCAACATCAGACTCTGGCTCTGGCTCGACCTAAAGCGCAAAATTCCAAAACGCATAAGACTGTTTCCCACGTTTCTCACTCAAAAAAAAGCTCCAGGGACGTGATTTATGATTATGAGTCAGAGGAAATATCAGATGTCTCTATGTCAGGACTAGATACGTCTTATAAGGTCAGCCTGGTTAAATTTTCGTTACCAGTGCCAAAAATCACACATCCTTCGCATATACCGACATGGCGTCCTTCATTACAGGATTTTGGCGTTACTGATGATAATGATGCACCTAGTGAATTGTTAAATTATTGCCCTGAAGTCATCGAGTTAATTACTGATGAAAATCGTGTTCTTCTGGCCCCTAAGGTCGAGGATAGAATATCACGTTTTTTGCAAAACAAATATAAAGTTGCCATCGTTGATGATACTGGTGTTGACATCCCTACCACCCCCGAAAGCTTTGAAACTACTTTGGAACATCAAAAGAAAATCCTCAAGAAACTTCATACAAAGATTTTTGTTGATAATCGTATTGAGCACACTGGAGTTCAATTCGATCAACGTAAAATCGCCATCCCTACTCTAACAAGTAAACTCTTCCTGGATTACTTTAGAGAAAATGGGTGTGTCCTTCCTCGTATTCAAGGAGCTAGTAACGATATGACATCTCACGACTTTTTAATGAGTCAAGGAATCCGTTTTGCAAATAATGTCGCTAGATCCAGGCGACACCATATCAGTAAAGCTGGTAGAATTGCCCAAATGGTTGAACAACATTTCAGAAGAAAAGCAGGTGAAAAGGAAAGGCTAGCTCGTGAAAGAGAGCAAAATCTCAGAAAAATGGGAAGAATAGCCATTCAAGCTGTTAAGAAGAGATGGTCTCAAGCGAATAAAGTCTATAGGCATTTGCAGCATGAGCGAGAGGAAGAGGAGAAGATGGTCAAAGGACAGGAACAACTCAATCGAGTCTTAGACTACTCTAACCAACTTCTCGGCGTTCAACGAACGAACTCTTCTCGTGAAGCCACTGAATTGGAGTCTCTCAATGAAGATTCTAACGACGAAATCCGGGGAGGCTCCGATTCCGAAGAAACACCAAACCTTGAAAGTGACACAACTGCTGAAGAATCTCAAACTGGGTTGAATGGCGCTATTTCTGAGTCTGGAACCAACGACAGCGACGATGATGATGATGATGATGATGATGACACCTTAAATGGAGACGGACTTGCTGCTCTTTATGGAGACAAAGTCAAAAATGCTACTTATTCCACAGACTACAACGTAGAGCAGAAGAAGCTCATCGAAAGCATATCTTCCTCTGGTCCTAATGAATTATTGGATTCCGACGAGTACTCTGATTCAATGGATGACGAACTGACAAGTGCATCAGAAAGCGATAGTGAATCTGAAGCCGAAATGGAGGTAGATAAAACAGAGGCTAATGGTAATGGCACAAAGTCAGACCCAATCAAAACCAACAACAACGGTCCAGCTGCAGATGAAGATAATGAAAAGATAGAGGAAATCAATGGTCTAAGAGTGAAAGAAGTACCTATTCCATTTTTGCTTCGGGGAACACTCCGTCCATACCAAAAGCAGGGTCTTAATTGGCTAGCCAGTCTTTATAATAATGACACCAATGGTATCCTCGCAGATGAGATGGGTTTGGGTAAGACGATTCAAACCATTTCGTTACTTTCTTATCTCGCTTGTGAACACCATATTTGGGGACCTCATTTGATTATTGTGCCAACTTCCGTGATGCTTAACTGGGAAATGGAGTTCAAAAAGTTTGCTCCTGGATTCAAAGTTATGACGTATTATGGCTCTGTCCAAGAGAGAGCCCAGAAAAGAAAAGGTTGGAACAAGGAAGATGCATTTCACGTATGTATCACTTCATACCAGCTTGTTGTCCATGATCAATCATCGTTCAGAAGAAAAAAATGGCGGTACATGATCCTAGATGAAGCACACAATATCAAGAATTTCAGGTCCACCAGATGGAATGCTCTTCTTAACTTCAGTACGGAGAACCGTCTCTTGCTTACTGGTACTCCTTTGCAAAACAATTTGATGGAGTTGTGGTCTCTATTGTACTTTCTTATGCCTTCATCAAAGGTTGAACAAATGATGCCCGAAGGTTTCGCCAACTTTGAAGATTTTCAACAATGGTTTGGAAAACCTGTTGATAAAATTCTAGAAAAGACAGGCACTGGTGATATAATAGAGGAGAATGTCACCAACACTCTTGATAAAGAGACGAAGGATACCATTGCTCGTTTGCATCAAGTCTTGCGGCCATACTTACTCCGTCGTTTGAAGAAAGATGTTGAAAAACAAATGCCTGGAAAATATGAGCACATTGTTTACTGTCGATTGTCAAACAGGCAGCGTTACTTGTACGATGATTTCATGTCTAGAGCTAAGACGAAAGAAACACTTATGTCTGGCAATTTTCTTTCCATTATCAATTGTTTGATGCAATTAAGAAAGGTTTGCAACCATCCAGACTTGTTTGAAGTGCGGCCAATTGTCACTTCATTTGCCATGCCTAAGGCCGTGTCTAATACCTATAACTCCACCAACCAGGCTGTCCTCAGCCTCATTTCCAAGAACAATGCTGCAACGGTTTCTCTAAATGTGCTCAATATGGACATCACCACTCAAGATGACTTGAACTACTTTGCTTCCTTGAGCTCCGAAAAACTCAATTCGAATGCAAAACTCGGAGAGCAAGTTAAGCTTTTGGATAAACTAATTGAGCAAGGAAACGATATTGGAAGCTCGTCGTTGGAGCATGGACCTCTTGATGGGTTGCTTCGCATCAATCAACGCTTGAAGCTTGACGAACAAATCGCATTGCGAGACCATTTGAAACAAGCGATGTACGTAAACTTGCTTAGATGCCTGCGTAAACCTTTATTTGGTGAATCGGTTCTAAAGGTCGTATCCAAGGCTTTAAAGAAGTCTAATTGTGAATTAATGGATTCCATGATTTTGGACATTCCACAAAGAAGACAAGCTATGGCATCTGTTGTCGAGAAGTTTGCTGTTGTCACGCCAACAGCAGTTGCTCTCGATATGAAAGATCAGATTATCCCTGTGAGCACACAAACCTTAGTTCGAAAGGAAGTGCAAGATGAAAAGATATCCAATCCATATCATCACGCTCAAGTCAAATTATCAATTGCCTTTCCGGACAAACAATTGCTTCAGTATGACTGTGGAAAGCTTCAGAAGTTAGCAACCTTACTTCAAGATTTGGTTCCCAAAGGCCATCGTGCTTTGATTTTCACACAAATGACCAAGGTGTTAGATATATTGGAACAATTCTTGAACATCCACGGTTATCGTTACATGAGATTGGATGGAGCTACCAAGATTGAAGATCGTCAGTTAATGACAGAAAAGTTCAATCGGGACCCTAAAATTCCTGTCTTTATTCTTTCTACTCGTTCCGGTGGTTTGGGTATCAATTTGACCGGTGCAGACACGGTTATTTTCTATGATTCAGATTGGAATCCTGCCATGGATAAGCAGTGTCAGGATCGTTGTCACAGAATTGGGCAGCTGAGAGATGTGCATATTTACAGGTTTGTGTCTGAGTACACCATTGAATCCAACATTCTCAAGAAGGCCAATCAAAAGCGACAGCTAGATAACGTTGTCATCCAGGAAGGTGACTTCACAACTGATTACTTGGGCAAGTTCTCCGTTAGGGATTTGGTTAATGATACAAGCATCATCAGCAATTTGTCAGATAAACCAATTGGAGAGAATGTCAATGCTGATATCTTAGCACAAGCTGAAGATGAGGCGGACCGGAAGGCTGCAAAAGAAGCGATGAAAGAAGTTGCTGTGGATGAAGAAGACTTTAATGAAGAAAACAAGGATGACGATAAACCGAAGAGAGGAGATGAGGATGGAATGGATGACGAAGATTATGATGATGGAATTGGACACATTGATGAGTACATGTTGAGGTACATCGGAGAAGGATATTATGTTGAATAAGGGGATGTTAATAAATTGTGTAATAGTAAAAAAAATTCCGGGAACTTTCTTTTCGAGATATAAGCAGTTGACTATAGTTGGTGCTTTCTTGGAATAATCATCGTACTTTGAGTCACGGCTTCATTTTGAAGCTATTCTGGAATATAATTGACAAACTAAAGGGTAGAGATTGAGACTTCAATAGATTCCAACGTTTGTAATCTTTGTCAACTTATTCACTGTTTAAGTTTGGCTTCTTTGTATCAGCAGGCGCACCTGCATTTTACCATTTTTAGTTCAATTTAAGGGCTATGGTCTATTTTAAATGCAGGAAAAGAAGATTTTACCTGCCGTAGGTTCATTATACTGAGGTAGAGGCGCATATATACGAGAAGCAATCACATGTGTTATACTTCAACAAAAGAAAACCTAGTCAAATTTGCAAACCCCGTGAGAAATTATTTGACAGGAATAGATAATTTTCCGTAAACATATTGAATCAAAGGATTATCAAGAAGACAGATCAACGGCATGGATACGTCAAGCTTTCAGTTTCAGTAACGATATCCAAAAGTAAATGAATACAGCGAACCTTCTTAAAAACGAGTTCCTGATATACTTTTTTCGTAAATTTGATTTCTTGTATAAGAAACTCGTTTGTTACAGCAGGTTTCGTTTTCATCATTTGGAACAATATCAGCTTCATCTCTGGCTTAAGAAGACAAGAGTTTCATTCAAAACAATGATGAACGTGATATTCAAATATTTCGGAATCCGTTTCAATAAGGCTAAAATACTTCTGCTGCCACGAATAAATCACATAATACACCATCTTTCAATTTTGTGCAACGCCTAGTAAATAACCTACTTCAGTACTACTTCCGTACTTCTTCCTTATTTTAATTTTTCTTATAATTGCGATGCATTTTATCTTACTTCAGTAATTCTTTTTCATATAAATTCAATGGAACGTAAACAAGGATAAAGTTAACTATTGTTATAGTCATACTAAATTTACGGTAGACCATGCTAAAAACAAAGAGGGTTTTTCGTTACAAAAACAGTTTATTGAATTTTTATTTCATTTTCCACTGTATTATCTTGTACTTTCTTCCGGTTCACCTCTCGTCTAACCAGAGCTTTTCCTTCGTAAGTTACAAGACTCAGAATGCCTTCGAGAGCTTTCCAAAACAAACATCTATCATTCTGGCTCAAAATTTATACTTTTTGATGTTATTCATTTCTTAGACTAACACTTTCGTTGATGTTCTTTCTATCGTTTAGATCTAGCCAAGATTTGAGGGTAGTAGGCGATCAACGATAGATAAAGAATCAACAACGTAGAAAGAACCCTGAACTGAAAATATTTGCGGCTCTACTATAGCAAATGTAGTCGCCTGTCGATAATCCTTAGATGGCCCCAATGATTATCAGTACGGGTGGATTTCCTCTTATGGATTATCCAATAAAACGAGCTGAGAAGCGATTCTAGGGGTAAATATATAAAGTTTTCAACGTCTTTTTTCGAATAATAATCAACAAAATATGATTTATAAGCCATAAAGTAAACAATCAAAAGTCCAACACCCAAGTTTTCAGGGACAAAGCTCTGTAGTAAGTTTCAATTAAGAATACAACATTAATAACTACAATAAGAAAAAAAAGTATAATTGAACCAAAAGAGAATAAAAAAAATTGAAAGAAAAATGAAAGGTTTGAATATTCCAATTGACCGATATATGCATTGTTCCGTACAATCTACTGGATCACTTAGGAAATCACTCGAAAGACAAAATAACGTCACAAACATCACATCAAGAAAACACTATCCAAAACCAATCCAAAACTCCTACCCTCACCAAAAAATTATCCAAATACAACTAATCAACCTCTAGCCAAACATCCCCCAACTATATTACTTTGTCACGTGATCGGCCTCTCCCACACCGTTCATTTCTCCCACCCACGATACCACTATCTCTAGACACAACCACCATGTCTTCCAGTATCCAATCATTACTCAAAACGGAAAAAGAAGCCGCTGAAATCGTCAATGAAGCAAGACGTTACAGAGCCAGCCGTTTGAAGTCGGCCAAAGCTGATGCCCAGAAAGAAATTGACGAGTACAAGGCTCAGAAGGAAACCGAATTGAAGAAGTTCGAGAATGACCATGCAGGCTTGAACGAGTCCATTGAGAAGGATTCCGACAAGCAGGTTGAACAAGAATTGACGGAAATTAAGGCCAAGTTTGCTGAGAAGAAGTCTGCTGTGATCAAGTTGTTGGTTGATGCTGCTGCCCACCCTGTGCCTGAGTTGCACATTAATGCTTAACCGCTTCACTTCTGGTTCATTTTTGACCCCTGTTTAGAATACAATTACATGTTTTGTCAATAGTATCATTGGATTGGATGTAGGCAATTGGTTCTAGATGATTCTGTTGGTAACTGTTCCATAAAGACATTGTGCAAAAGAGATTATGGTTGAGGTTTCATTGATACAAACGAGATTTTGATTTTTTGATTCGGCAATCTTTTGTAATCTTTTTTTCTTTTTCTTTTATTCTTTTGTGTTTTCAGTCTTTCTGTACTTTCTGTACTTTCTGTACTTTTTGTTTAAAATCAGTAATTGTCTATCTCTGGTTTATCCAATTCTGTCAATTTCATTCATTCTCTCACATCTATAATGTTCCAGGCTCATGCGCCTCCCTTGCCCAACTTCTTGAATGATTTAATAACTTTCCAAACTCGATTGTCATAACTTGCCGTGTTGAGACTGCTCACAAAACCCCACGCTTTCTTATCGTCCGTTATTGGATAGTCTATTGGAGTTGGAATTGCCGTTTTCACCCCTAACGCTCGTAATAGAGGCTTGTCCATAACAACAGACTTGGCGTTACAGAGTCCAGTCAACCCTTCTTCACCTCCAAATTTACCGAATCCAGATTTCTTGCAGCCACCGAAAGGAAGCTGGCACACATAAAACGTAGCAAAATCGTTGATGGCAACATTGCCACTTTCCAATCGGTTGGCAACCTCATTGCATTTCTGAAAACTGGCTCCAAAGACTGAATTTCCAAGTCCATATTCACAGTCGTTGGAGATTTTTACAGCATCGTCAATGTCTTTGGCCTTTATGACAGTGAGAACAGGACCAAACACTTCTTGCTGGGCAATATCCATTGTCAGGTCCACATCAACTAAAAGAGTGGGTTCGAAGAAGTGACCCTGAGGGTAATTTGGATGCAGATATGGTTTTCCACCATGCAACAAGCGTGCACCTTTATCGACAGCGTCTTGGATTAACCGCTCAATCTCCGCGAAACGATTGTCAGAGATCATGGCACCCATGTCGATCTCATCCAGTTGATCGATATCGGACCCAAGCCGGAGCTTTCCCACACGCTCTTTGAGAATATTGACAAGTGTTTCGTAGACACCGGGCATGCAAATGACACGCTCTATGCCAATACAGTTCTGGCCTGCGCTTTGGAAGGTCCCTCTCATGAGAATTGATGATAAGGCCTTTAAATCAGCAACATCATCCATCACAATAACCGAATCCTTTCCTCCCAATTCAATGACACATGGGGTGAGTTCCTTCGAAGCACTTTGCAACACTTTATGTGCTACGGGCTTAGAACCAATGAAAGTAATGTGTTTCAAGCCAGGGTGGGAGGTAAAGTAATCAGCGTCTTCGGGGAAACAGTACACCAATTGGACCAAATCTTCACTGATATCAAGAGTTCGGAGAGCAGCATGGACCATTCCTATAAACCACGATGAAGACCAAACTACTTGCTCGGAGCATTTGACTACAATAGCGTTACCACTAAAGAGAGCGGAGATGACCGGGCCTAGAAGGTTGTGGAGGGGATAGTTCCATGAAACAATTGCAGAAACAACACCCAAGGGCTCATAACGAACCTCTGCATGTTTCATTAATCCCATAAGTAACGAAGATGGACCACTACGAGTAGATGGCCTCAACGCACGCTCACCATTAGCAATGGTCCAATTGAGTTTCTCCAAAGTGACCATGATTTCACCCATTGAAGCATCGAGCTTCGTCTTCCCACTATCACGACATGCCACACGTGCAATATCCTGTTGGTTGTCTAGAATGAACTGGCTCAATGTCCGTAGAAGCTGTTTCCGCAACACAAACGAAGACTTGGCCCATGATTTCTGGGCTTCTGCAGCGGTAGAGATCTGCAGATCCATTTGTTCCCGTGTAGTACAACGAAATGTTCCCAAGTATTGAGTAGTAGCAGGACAGTAACTCTGAATACTTGCGGTGTCTTCTGCCATTCTTACCGTTACGAACGGAGGATGGATTCTTCTGCCTTTCCAATGAGGTTTTGCTTCTGGAGGAATGGGATAATCGAGCTTTTTCGGAGCTTCAAGCTTATTGTACTTGTTGGGGCGGGAAGTGACGTACTTCTCGTAAACGTAGTATATCAAGGGCACAATGACCCCGACAAAGAACGTGGTTGATATGTGGTATTGCCATTGGATATCGGCGAAGTTTAGATCTATGGCGATCATGGTTCTAATGGTTTATGATGGGCTATGTTAGGAATTGACAGTTTATGGTCCAGAGTAGTAGTGGAACTTTTCACACACACAGGTGATATAGTAATGCGACTAAACGCTAGACGATAGATAATGCGACTGGGGGATGTGTTTGGAGTGGGGAAATTCTTAGACGAGCTTAAATTTCTTAGGGGGGACGAGGGGTATTTATAGTTTTTGGAATGTTCTGGTTTGTTATTGTTTACATTTGTTTGTTATTGTTTCAAACGCGGGCCAATTTCATTCTGATAAATCAGTAGTTCGTACATTGTATGGTAAAATTATAGCAAACTCATACAATTGTACTCTAAAGGACAATAGAATTAGACTAACTCAAAAAGGATTAGAATAACTCAAAAAAGATTAAAATTACTCAAAAAAGATTAGAATTACTCAAAAAAGTTTAGAATTACTCAAAAAAGAAAGTCATCAACATATTACTGCTCTAGCAAAAAAGATTGCAGCACCACAATTTCACACATGGTCTCCCACTGCATTACTCAGT
>JAJMJD010000078.1:0-50249 GCA_030568975.1 Australozyma robnettiae
GTGATAAGAACCTTCTTGGCACCACCGTCAATGTGCTTTTGAGCACCCTCCAAAGTGGTGAAAACACCAGTGGACTCAATAACCAAGTCGACACCAGCCTTACCCCATGGGATTTGGGTTGGGTCTCTCTCACCGAAGACAGTGATCTCCTTACCGCCGATGATCAACTTGTTACCCTCGGAGGAGACCTCACCGTCGTACTTACCGTGAGTGGAGTCGTACTTGAACATGTAAGCAGCGTACTCTGGGGCAATGAATGGATCATTGACAGCGACAACCTTGATGTCTGGTCTGGCGAGAGCGATTCTCAAGACAAGACGACCGATTCTGCCGAAACCGTTAATACCGATAGTGACCATTGTAGTAGTTTGATTGATGAAGATTGATGGGGGATTTGTAAAACTGTGAGTTTACTGGAGAAGGAAAAAAAGTTAACTAGGACGGGAATTGGCCGGCCTTTTATATTCCGACATCTGGTTTGGATATTGTATGGGTTCATGTTAGCGAATGAGCTGAACCATAGTGTACATATGCGTTTACGGAGCCTGTGCGTTAGTCCACCATAATAGACCACGGAGTAAGTTCTATGCGCTTAAGAGGCACTTGCTCTAGTCTGTACAGGAACCACGGGGGAGGGGGGTGGAGGGAGGTCAAAGTCAATGATACAGGAGGGACAATCTCTGCAGTGTAGAACAAAGGAATCTTGGGAAAAAAAGAAAAAAAAAGAAGAAGGTGGAGGAATTGATGAAGAGAAAATTGTGGGGAAATTTAATTATCTCTTTTCAATTTTACGTCAAGGTTCTCTCAAGTGTTGGAGCAAAGGGTTTGACTTTTTCCGTCCTGCAGCGTCTTGTCAAGGTCTGGCGGTGACATTGTTCCGTGGAAAATACCAGGCACCTGATAAGCTATTGTATGAAAACATTCCATTACGCAAAATCTTGCATAATAACATTCAATTAATCCAATACGAAGATTAGAGAATCATTCGATTATTCAATTGAATCATATCATTCCATTAACCCATTGAGTAAATACACTAATCGATCGGTGATGCAATGAATTCTCTTTTTAGTATATTGGGAATCAGTTGCAATTCTTGCCTTGTATGCATTTAAGGTGAGGTTTGGTTTAGGTTAGAGGTAGTTATGCATTCTCTGTGTCTTGCTGAGAATTTCCAGAAGCACTTGACAACTATTTGGCAAGACGGGACAAGAAAAGATGGGTCTTTGATTAAACAATTTGCATTTTTCTAGCTAGTATTTTTTGTCTATTCCTGTTATCAATTTTTATTTACTCCTTTATTTGCTAAGTTGCTTACATTTCAACTGGTTACTTGGTTTTTGGGAGTTGTTCTTGCTTTTTCTAACTTGACAATTTACAAAATTCTACTTTCTTGCTTCTGACTTATCTCTTTTTGATTGCTTGTAATTTTTCTCTTTTTGCTTGCTTCTAATTATCTCTTTTTTCTTGCTTCTGTACCAATTTCAATACTAATTTTCTGATCGATGTCTCTTTTGCCGGTATTCTTTTTGTTCTGATAAGTTTCTAATTCTTGACACCTCGGGATTAATTTATGAATAATGTATTCGCCAATGGAAAAACAGTAAACTTGGAAATTACCATTTTCCTCAAATTTCTAACAAGTAAGCAAACTTCATTTAAAAAATGTCACTTCACAGATTCTAATCGTTAGATGTGAAACAAACTGATTTTCTTAGATTCTGGTGGAGTCCATGTTCAGTCAACATTCAGAATTGTAATTCCAATTTAAATGATCCGAAACAAGTTTTCTATTCATAAAGAATTCTGTAGACTGAAAAGTTTCATACATCAAAGCATATTCTGCTTTTGGCAAGTCTTACAAAGTTGGTCATGGAAGACCATCAGTATTCAAGATCAAGGAAACTAGACTAGCAGAAAAAAGCCGTGAATAAGGGAAATTTTATTTTCTTAGCGTATTTATTTTCAACCAAATCCGAACAATTTAACGACACCACTTGGTCCAAGGCCTTGTCCGACCAGATCCACCCAAAACTAGTAACAGTTACAATATTCTAATTTACAAATGTAAGGATTCAAATTCACGCTAATTCCAAAAACAAACACGAATAAAAACACTAATTCAAATTTTAATTCCATTACCAACGGCCACCCGACGACGAATCACCAACCACGAACCACCAAGCACGAAACAACCCAAAACCATCACCAGATTCAAAAAAAAAAAAAAAGCCAAATTCATCAAACTCCAAACTTCAAATTTCCCAAGAAAATTTCATCCAAAAAATTGAATTTTCAAAGAAACACCGCCCATCCAACTAAAGAGAATTACCTCTGGCTGGTACTAATCCTTCACATTGTCGCATTTAGCTCGGCTACTGAAATACTCTCTTTCCAACTGTAACTCAATCCTCCAACTCCACCACCATAATCTCCTATTGTCGGAGTTCAATTTGGTACCAGGGCGCCTTGAATCTACCATCAAAAGACATTCATCCAACTCCACATATAAATATCGCCGATTAACCCCTCCTTTTAGCTCCTTTCTTCCTTTCCCTCTGCTCCCCCCACAGTACTTACCGGGTATCAGTCCAATCCCACGTCAATGTCTTATGACGATATAGCACCCGACGCAGTGCTCGCTACGCAAGAAGAAAATCACTTAGATCGACAAATTAAATGTTTGGATACTGTCATTGCCCTCTATGACTTCCCTGGAACCCAGCCGTCTCACTTACGGTTGGACATTGGCGATACAGTCTATGTTCTTCTGAAAAATGAGTCTGGTTGGTGGGATGGTGTTATTACCAACAACTCAGGTAGAGTATGTAGGGGCTGGTTTCCGAAAAACTATGTCCGTTCTGTTAATTACGTTCAGCCTGTTCTCAATAAGTTACAGTCCAACAAAGAGATAGACTCCATCACTGCTGCCAACACTGCAGCCAATGTTCTTATTCCTCTGTTTACCAATTTGCTTCAAAAAAGTCTTGCTCCTCCTAAGGAATCGTCAAATGCCACCTCTCGTAAGAATTCTGTTGTCAGTTTTGCTCTGTCTGAGTTAAGCACACATTCCGATAAAAACTTACGAAGACAAGAACGGTCAGAAAAGCTTGAAAGGATGGACCGGAGTGACAAAGGTGAAAGAATTGAAAAAGGTGAAAAGACCGAAAATCTTGACAAACTCGACAAATTCGGCTCATTTTCCAAACCTGAAAAACTTGAAAAAGACCACTATTTCACAAAAAAAGAGTCAGAAGTAACTTTACATCCCATTTCAGTCCATCAAGCATCTTTGGCTTCCACGGTATCAATGCCACTCAGTGGTAACTCCATTTGTAATTCACATGGTTCGAGCTCTAATTCAGTCCCTTTTGCATCTCGCCAATCTTCAGATGGGGTGAAATTTACTTCCCTTGAAGATGCTGAATTATTGGTCGCTGAAATCAAAAGAACTCGAGGTGAAAACATTATTTGGCTTCCTCGTGTCACAGACCAAGGCGACATCTCGTTTTATTCAGAAGTCCTCGATATTTATTGCGACAGTTTACCACTAGCTCCCATGATCCCATCAATCGATTGCAATGGTGGAAGAGTCACAATCCCTACCATAAGTGCAATTGAGGACGATTCTATCGTTTCTCGGCTGTTCTTTCCTCCTTTCTACCGCAACGAAACCAATGAAAATTCTTCAAGGTCGAGTCTGTCAATAACAAAGGCTTTTGAAAGCGCAAAAAGAGATTCCGAAGGCTCGATACTCTCTCAAACTAGTACGGCATCATATCACCATTTTGATCAGCCTTTTTTCATAACACCGGGCTTATTCTACGAACATTATTCGGACATAAGTTCGTGGACAGATTTAAAGGAAAGGTTCGAGTTCTTGCTTGACTTGACATGGAAAGCATTAAAAGACTCAAACAAACAATTATTTAACATGCATTTTTCTCAATTGACTAAAGTCATATCCATGGTGATGAGTGCCGCCCGGCTTACCCAAAGCGACTTTATTGACACTCATTTGGAGAAATCAATTCGCCGGAAGCTAAGAAGATTATCCGAAGCATTTGCACAGATGTATATCAATGGTCTTCTTCACCTTAGAGTGATGCTTCATCTGCATTCACATTTAGCCGTCGACTACTTCAACTTGAATATCCACAGTCTTAATAGTAGTACCGCTACAACTCCACAACAACGTGCTGACCTGTATGGGTCTGATTCAACTTTCGCTATTCCAAAATCAAGAGATTCCGTGGACGCTCCTTCTGGTTCAAGAAATCCTGTTGGGACAGGGGACGTAGCGAATAGCTACATGCATCAGATCAATGAGGATATTCATATAATAGAGTCAAAAATGAATAGCCTCATTCAAATTTTCTTGGAGTTGTCAAACAATAAGATGGTTTATAAACGTGAGTATGATACATCTGACGCATCAGAGGACGAGGGCGTAGATCGTTCTGATGTCCTTCCGCAAGTTTATCCGCGATTTATCACCAATGAGTTCAATGGCGGCAATTGGTGTAATCCATTCTTTGCAGGTGCGCACAAAATTCTCAACTTGAGTGGTGACCAATTAAAAAACAAATACCATTTGAAAGTTATCATTGATAATGCTGCGTATGAGAAAGCTAAAAGTCATAGTGACGACTTAAAAAAGGTTGCCTCTGATGTTTTGGAATATTTTGAACCGGCAAGACAAAAGCGTTATTACAACGAAACTCTTTTAAACGAAAGAAATGAACACATCCTCAGGGTGATGTATAGATATTTACATCATGCAACGTCCTTTGTGGATTTGCTCGAGTCATTGGACTTTACTGTCTTCTGTTTAATCAAAAGATACCCCTCCATAGACTCAAATGGAGAAATCAAGACAGATTCGTTTGGCGCCAGAAACGAGTCAATAGAGAGCAATTTGACGTTTGACTATCCTATCGTGTTGGATTTCTTTCACTCGAAACATCGATTTCACTACTTGTTATCCAGAATCATTACTCAGAGTCAATCTCTTACTCTCGAGGACCCCGATTCCTTTACTGCTATGAAAGAAGAAGAAGCAGTATTGTATGGCAAAGACCAAGTAAAAGATACGTTAGAAACGTCAGCTCGTATGCTCGGAAATATTCTCATGAAGCAGATACAACAGCAGGCCGAAGATCGATTTGCTTTTAATCTGGATGTAATTGTATCTGACCTTTTGAGGGACATGACTGATTTGAGCGATTCGATATTGGATACAATTAAGCTCTTAGTGGACGAACGTGAAACCATTCTAAACTATGCTACAAGAGTCATGCATGATGATTTCAATATGGATCTTCTTCTCACCGAAAGTAATAACACCGCCGCAGAGAATAGAACAGACGATTCTGGTGGACAGTATTTTAGTGGAAAAACAAGAAGTGATAGCGTTGCATGGTATTTGCAAGGTGACGAAGAACATGACTTATTGTTGGACGTCAAAGGCAACATCAAGGGAGGAACAAAAGAAGCACTTGTGGCCCATTTGACCCACCATAAAGTTTTTGATGCGGCATTCAACACCGTGTTCCTTACGACTTTCGCAACGATGATGCCTCTAGTCGAATTGATACATTTACTCATCAATCGATTTACCGCAGAGGCACCGGAAGGGTTGAGTTATGAGGAGTTTCTTGAATGGAGAGAGCAAAAACAAAGCAAGATTCGTATCAAGGTCCTCAATGTAATGAAAATTATTCTCGAAAAGCACTGGTCAGAGTCCTACAAGAGTCGCGTGGCGCTTCATCTTTGGTTGGACTTCCTTAAACAACCAGATGCAAAATCCTTCCCAG
Source organism: Australozyma robnettiae (assembly GCA_030568975.1). Lineage (NCBI taxonomy): Eukaryota > Fungi > Ascomycota > Pichiomycetes > Serinales > Metschnikowiaceae > Australozyma > Australozyma robnettiae. Next base: position 5,817 of record JAJMJD010000078.1, read on the forward strand.
TCACGGAAACCATCATTGGCCTTATCAAGCGTCTTCTTAACAATGAAGAATTGGATATTACCGTGAAACCTCAAATACTTGGCAAACCACCGGCACCATTGTTAAAAGGTTTTTCACTCCGGAAGATTAAGCTCGTGGATATTGAGTATATCGAACTTGCACGTCAATTGACTCTTCGGGACTTTGAGCTCTTCCGAAAGATTACCAAGCTTGCCTGCATTCACAAAATTTGGGGCAAGAAGTCAGGCCTTTCGGAGTCTACCGAGCACATTTCCAACTTCATCAAGGCTTCCAATCAGTTGACAAACTTTGTAGCGTACATGATTGTGAGGAAAGAAGACCAAAGGAAGAGAGTACAGGTGATCCGGTACTTTGTAAATGTTGCCGAAAAGTGTCATCAGTACAATAACTACTCGTCGATGACGGCGATTATTTCTGCGTTGTATTCTTCACCTATTCATAGATTGAAGAAAACTTGGTCCTTTGTTTCAAAAGAGACGCTACTGAAGCTCGAAAACATGAACAAGCTTATGAACTCAAGCCGAAACTTCAACGAGTATAGAGATATGCTCAAATTTGTCAGCGCAGAGCCATGTATTCCGTTCTTTGGTGTTTATCTTACCGACTTGACCTTCATTGACCACGGGAATGAAGACCACCTATTGAAGCGCACGCGGATGATTAATTTCGCCAAAAGAGCAAAGACAACCGAAATTGTCATGGGAATGGAGAGTTTTATGAAGTTTGGTTTCAATTTTATCACGGTACCGGAGATCCAACAATATCTCGATTCGTGGCTTGACAAATGTCCAACCATCCAAGAGCAATACCACATTTCTTTGGTGATTGAGCCAAAAGAAGAGACAAAACACCAGCAGGCTGGTACTTTGAGTCTGATGGCCGGTAAGTTATAATGTCAAATTGAAGAAGACAGTTACAATATAACTTTGGAAGATGAAAGGTAAGATTTCAATTTTGAAAGATGATCTAGCTTTGAAATGCCTCTGAGGAATTCCATTATTGCGGGATCTTTATGCTCCATACTAATCTGATACTAAACTGATATTTGAGTGGAAGCAAGAAGGATTATCATTTCATTAGTGTAGCTTTATTGCAAATCAATATGACATTTAGAACAAAGGAGCAAACTCAAACCAAACGTAAACAAAAACAAATAAATGTAAACAATAACAAAAACGAAATAAATGTAAACAATAACAAACAAACGAAAACATCAATAAAAACAAGCAAACAAGCAAACAGAACTTTTTGGGCTTGTTACTCTTCATTTTGCACCTCTGAACATTCCCTCACTCTAACCCTCTACCCCAGAACGTTAACCAACACCTTCGGACAAAAGGACACCAAGTATCCAGGAAAATCACATCCCAATAAATTCAATAGATCTGGTTTGTTTCTATAAATAGAATTGTACCATCAATTGCGATCCAAGATGTTCAATAAACTCAAATCGTTCTCGGAAGATGTGGCTAAGAGTTTCAACGAGATCTCGCAGAATGATCCTCGAAAAGACAATGGTGCCATAAAACAACTTAAGGAGGGTGAAAGGGTTTTACAAAGAAGGACACCGGACGTTTCGGAGCTTCTGCAACCAAGCGATGACTCGGATCCAGCTGCTACAGAGGTTAAGAATGGAGTTTCTGGAGACTCTGGAGCTGTAGTTTCTGGTGCTCGAGACTGTGGAGCTGAAGTTTCTGGAGACTCTGTTAACCCTGCTACTCCCAGCAAGACAAATGATGAAAATGGCGCCGATGAAAAGCAAAACACAGACCCTCTTGCCAATATAGAGATGGAGTCTTTACCTCCATTGGTGCAAAGTAAGCTCCGGAAGTTTGTAAAGTACGAAGACAAGTACCCTGTGTTATTGGATGCGTATAAAACCGAAAAAAACAAAAGCAGATTGATTGCAATTTTCGAGAAAACATTACTGGAATTCACTCCTATTCTGTCTATTGCAGACGTAGCACTACTAGTTGATTATCTCAAAGGCTTGACTGATAAGGCAAGCATTATGGAATCTGAGTTGCGAAGATCTGCTTCTGAAAAGTCTCTGTTGCTCAAGGAAAAGGAAGAATTTATCAAGAAAGTTCACGACCACGAAAAGGCTCTCAAGTATTCTGAGGAAGCCCTTACTACCAGAGCCAAGGAGGAAGAGGTACTCAAAAGCAAAATCAAAGACTTGGAGTCTAAATTCGAGGAACACCAAGCTAAAATCTCAGAAATCGAAGACTCGAAGAAAAAGTTGGTTTCGGCAGAAGAGAACACGCAGTCTGTCAATATTTCAACAGATGCCTCCGAGAAAGTTACAGAGTTAGAGGCAAAATTGAAGGCATTGGGGAATATAGCATCAGAAGTCAAAGATTTATCAGCCGCCAATATTCAATTGGAGAACGAATTGGCTGCACAAAAAGAATTGAACGGAACTCAATATATTGAATTGGATGCTTTGAAGCAAGAGTTGGAAGAGAAGTCAAAGAAACTTGATGATTTTGCCGCTTCCAAAGTAACTTTTGAAGAGGAATCAGTCAACGAAATCTCAAAATTGAAAGAGAAATTGTCTGCTAAATCTCAAGAATGTGACGACATTGCAAAAACTTCAAAACAGACTTCTGTCGATTTACAGAATTGTCAAGATAAATTGAAGGAGATGAAAAACACAATTATCAATAAGGACTACGAATTGAAGGAATTGAAAGAGATGTTGAAGGCGAAAGACCAGGTTATTTCCGACAAAGAGAAGATATTCAAAGCCAAAGAACAAGAACTTATGGCAAAAATCAGCGAACAGAAGGACTTTACTTTGCTCGAGGAGGCAATTGACTCGAAAACGTTGGAAATTTCTGTTTTCAAAAGCAAATGTGACGCATTGGATCAAAAGGCAAACGATCAACTAACCTTGATAGAAGAACTTGAAACTCTGAAGCGCATACTTCAAGATGAGAAAGACGAATTACAGGATAGATTAACAAAGATCGAAGAAGGCTTGAAAAGCTCTGTCTCGGAAGAGCCAACAAAAGAACCATCGGTGGCTGAAGGGCCAAAGGCTGATGTTGTCTCTGCAACTGAAGGACGGACGAGCAAGAAAAATCGCAAGAAAAACAAGAAATCCCGCAATACTGAATTGGAACCTGCACCAGAAGTCCAATTCTCTAAACCAGCAGAAGTTGAAATCAAACAAGTCCCAGAATCCCAGTTGATCGACTTACAGACTCAATTTGAAGCATTGAGCAAAGAAAAAGAAGACATTGTAAACGAGCTCAGAAGTTGCAAATCCGAAATGAACAAGAAAATCGAAGATCTTGATATTCTTAAGGACCTGCTTCGGGATATAGGCGATGAGCTAGTTACTGTCAAAGACAAACTCAAGAATTCTGAGCTGATATGTGCAAGTAAGGCAGAGGAAGAGCTTAACGAGGTGAAGATGAAAGAGAAAGAACTACAGACTCAGTTGGAAGAAAAGTCTAACGAACTTACAAAGTTGACGGACCAGTATGGGGCTTTGTCCCAAGAGCTTCAGGATGCTTATGAACAACTCAATAAGAGCAAAGAGATTGCTCTGTCATTGAAATTGGATAGCGAGAAAAAAGCAATGCTTATCGAAGAAAGCAAGAAAATCATCGAGGAGAAGAATAATGCAATCGAAGCTTCCGAAAAACTATCGGTGGCTAAAGATGCAGAATCGCAAAAGCTTAGCGAAGAGCTCGAGAAGGTGAAAGGTCAATTGGTTGAATTACACAAGAAGTTGAACCTCAATACGGAGCAACTTAACGCAAGCATCAGAGAGAAAGATAGTTTGGAGCTGGAAAAGCAACAGCTCAACTCTCGTGTGGACGAGCTTCTCAAATTCAAATCAGGGGATGCATCTTTGAAATTGGAAATTGCATCGTTACAATCTTCCATCTCGCACAAAGATGAGCAAATTAGAGAATATAAGGCTTCCATCGAGAGCAAGAATGCAGAGAGAGATCAGATGAATTCAACCATCGCAACGCTCAAAGCAAACAACAAAGAGCTCCAGTTAAACCATAAGAGTCTTGTTTCCGAAAAGAATTCGATGCAAAATAAGATAGAGGAGGTACTGGAAAGATCCACTGCTCTTACGAGTGAGATTTCCAAACTTCAAATCAGCAAGCAGGAAGTTGCAACCGAATTGGAGAGTTTAAAACTCAAATATGACTCTTTGTTCAAGTCAAGATCTAGCTCTTCAGGAGAGATCCAAGCTTTGAAACAACAATATGACGAGCTTTCCATTAGAACAAAAGACAGCCAAGGAAAGATTGATGATCTTGAAGAGGAGCTCTCAGAGGCAAGAAGAATGCTTCAAGATAGAACTAGAGAGAATTCAGTCATGCGTCGTATGCTCTCTGAAGCCAAAGAAGAGTACGAACAAAAGTACGGAGATATCAAGGGAGAAGTCAATGCATTAAATGACGAAAATGCTACACTTTTGTCTGATTTGCAAAGCGTTCGGAAGAGAAGTCAGCGAGAAATCGAAGAGCTTAACAGTGAAACGGAAAAGTACTCTAAGCGGGTTGTCGAATTGCAAAAAGAAGCCAAAATTTTGAGAGACCAATTAGCTGCTGCTAATCAAACTCAGCAATCGATTTCTCCAGAAGACGTACAGAAGCAGCGAGATTTAGAAAGCACCGTTAATGAGCTTCGGACATCACTCCAGAAGGCCAGTGAGAAGAGTCGTGAGTTTGAGAATCTCAACCAAGTCTTGAAAAAGTTGAATGACGAATCAAATTCAAAATTTGACCGCTTGACAAAAAACTACAAGCTTATCACTCAACAATACCGTCAAATGAAGGAGCTGAAAGATCGATTGACGTCAGCATCTAGCTCCAGAAAACTGTCTATTAGTGAGACTGATAAGTCACCACCAGCGGTTAACGTTGCTTACCTAAAGAATGTGTTGATTGGTTTCTTGGAACATAAGGAGCAGAGGGAGCAACTTCTTCCTGTGGTAACCACATTGTTTCAACTCGACTCATCCGAGGAAAAGAAATTGATGGTCGCTTTGAAATAGACTGTCAATCGAAAAAAAATCCAACACCAAATTTTGGTTGGCTATTTTCTAGAGAAAGGGTAAATGAAAGGTAATCAAGAGAAAGACTAGAGAAACCAAAGAAATGGAGAGAAAGAAGAAAAACACACGAAGCAAGTTGAGAGAAATTGAGAGAAATTAATTTGTGATCATTCAGAAAAAAAAGATCAAGAAGATCAAGAAGATCACACAATTGCTATTTCTTCTCCCATACATGGGATTTTCTTACCCCACGGTTATCAAATCGCCAGTTGAACTCTAACCATCTAGCATGTCCCCATTCGATCAGAAAAAGGAGGTGATTCTTCGAGAAATCGGAGCAAATTCAGAAAATCTGCCTGATGCTTCACCGAAAGGTACCATTGATATCCTCTGTCTTCCTTTAATAGACACTATCAATGCTCATCCTGATATGGTCACAACCTCTCTGTGTCTGGGCAGAGTGTCGGTATTTTTGGAGGGAATTAAGGATAAAGTGCAAATCGGTGCCAAGGGAAACGAAGGAAGATGGTTGTTTGTCACTCATCATCCGGAAGAGTTGGTCAACTGGTACAAGTCCATTGACTTCTCTTTCAAACCAGCAGCCGGCCAAGGCGCCTACACTCGATACGTTCTTTTCAAGTTTGAGCCACTTATTCTTCATGTCAAATGCAGAGATATAAAGGCTGCTTCCTCTTTGTATTCCACGGCAATGAACTGTGGCTTTAGAGAGTCTGGAATCGGAAGTAACAACATTGTTGGAATAAGAACCCTGATCAAGCTAGATATCCCAATCGGGTATCTTGATGGGGAAACTTTCGTGTCAATGGTATCTCAGGAATACTTGAAAACAATCACAAAATTGTCTCTTGATCGATTTACTGAGAACTTCCGCAAAATGGACCAACTTCACAAGAGTGTTGCAACCATGAACGTAGTTACGAAAGAGATTCCCGAGACAAAGGAAGAAAGGAGAGAAAGAAAAATCCGCGAGGGAATGGAGCGCAGATCTGGCGTCAGAGAAGAGAAGAACCGCATAAAACAGGAAAAGGAAAGGGTAAGGCTAGACAAGGAACAAAGCACTGCCGAAAATGTTGCAACTGAAAGCTGAACCGAAAGCATTTCTTCCCTGTCTTAGCAGGTATTACAACAGAGTACTGCTATCAAAAATCTCAAGCCTGGCTTTGTGTTATCTATGAAATCATGCCACATTATAATGAAGCAAGTCTCCCAAGAGGGTTCAATTGCCAAGAACAACCAATTAGCTTTGATGCACCAAACGAAAATGAAATTTAATCGAAAAACATGCTTCGAATCATTAAATATGAAGCAAGTTACAATGTCAGGTCTATCAAAAACCGGTGGTAGGAACAAAAGTAAGAAAAGGTAAAAAAACCACAAAAAACAAAAAAAAACATGAATATACATACCTTGGACCCAAAATAAATAATATAGTCCATAAATTTATAAATTGAGTGATGATTGTTTCATTATTGGGTATCGTTGTCGGAACGAAGCAGATCATTGTCTCTGTCATTCTCTGAGGTTTCAGACTGTGCTGGGGCATTAGTTTCAGTACCACGATGAGGGTTTGAACCGTCATTTTCACGAGACATTCGGGAAAGCAAGAAACTAGGCGTCACAAATATGATGCTATCCGCAGGTGTGTTACTAGGTGCAAATCTGTCAGTGGTAGTGGTCTCGACACCATTTGCAGTTCTTCGGCTGGCTACTCCTGAGCTGAAAAGGGAATTATCACCAGATGAACGAAGAATCTGGCTTATACCTTCAACAACTGGCGAAAAAGAGCGGTTTCGTACAAGAAACCTCCTGGGCTGAAAGGGTGAACTTTGATCAACATCTTCGGTGCCCTGTGAGTTTGAAGGTTGTCTTGCCAGGGAGGTTTGTGTATTTACCGAAGGGGGAACCCGTCTTTCACTTCCAGAAGGCATCAAAGGTACTGATGGTGTATCTAGTCTTCGAGCATGGCGTAAAATGCTTTGGGTAGTTCTTCTAACAAAGTCAAGACCCCGAGCCCTTCGTGTGGTATCTGATAGATTACTAGGGCGGAGTCCTGTAGAACTATCAGTCGAATCAGTTGAGTCCGAAGATATCGTGGTTTGATGGTTTAAAGAATCCGATCTTCTTTCATTTGCAGTACGATTCGTCGTAATCGGCAGACCCAGATTCGTACGCGGAGATTGACCTTCTTGCATACTAATGGGTGCTTCAGGCTGTTGAATATGAGGTGGCGCCTCAGGTTGTTGTTGCGGCAGTTGTGGTGCCTCGCCTACTGGGGGTCTCATCCAATTACCTGTTAGGAAGTGAAACAAGTTTTGGGCAGGTTCTCTTGGAGGATCAACAGGTGTCTCGGCAGTCCCTTCTTCTGTGGGTCCATTTACATTGAAACGACACAAAGGACAGGTCGTGGCAGTTTTTAACCAGTGTGCCAAACAAGACTTACCAAAGATATGACCACATGGAAATTTAATGGCTTCGTGAGAGAATTCCTTGTCTTGGTCACATAAGTAAACTGGACCAGAACGATTTGGGCGGCCTGTGTTGGAATCTGTGCTTGAACTGTTTGCGGGGCCGGTATCTTGGTTAGATGCATTAGAGTGGGGTTCATCACGGCCAGAACTACTAAGAGGAGTATTATCTCTTTCACTTGTATCACGTTCTTCTCTATCTTCTGAATCTGCACGAGTAAACTTGTCTGGAGAAAGTTTTCTTCTTTTGAGGTTTTCAGTCATCATAGTTTCCAACAGCTGTAGGCCATCATAGGGCTCGAAACAAATGGAACAAACCCTGTCAGTAAGCTCATCTATGGGAACGACCTCAAATGACTCGAACTTTTCCTCTGTGATACCGGTTTTAGCGGCCGCAAATAACTCCTCATATGCTATCCTGGTGGCAAGAGAGACAAAGTCATGAATAGATTGTGGGTTTCTATTCGAGTTTGTGTTGGGGACGCTGATGGTCAAGGAGCCAGTTCTATTCGGATTGGAGAAGGTGTCGTTTGCAAATGCATAGTTGATTGTAATGATGATCGCACCTATATCTTCACCTGCAGTGGATGTAGCACCAGTAGCACCATCAGCACCAGTAGCACCATCAGCACCAGTAGCACCATCAGCACCAGTAGCACCATCAGCACCAGTAGCACCATCAGCACCAGTAGCACCATCAGCACCAGTAGCACCATCAGCACCAGTAGCACCAGCAGCACCAGTAGCACCAGCAGCACCAGTAACACCAGTACTACCGGTAGCACCGGTAGTACCCGGAATAGAATCTGGAGCGACACCCAAGTAAGAAGTCGTGGGTGTAGTTTCAGTTGCAGTGTTATTCGTGGGAGTGGCGGTACCTATATCATGTCTTGGAGGAAGCATTGGCGGGAAAGGGATTATAATCAGAGATCCATCCGAGGAAGAACCGCTGCTATTCTCAGAAGCGGTGCCCGATTGACGTTCCTCACCATGAAGACCAGGCATTACGGAATGAAAGAACAGATCCAATAGTGTTCCAGAGAAATGAAATGGGTTTCGCGACAGAAGATCTGGCAAACTATCAGTAGCAGAAGTCTGATTACTTTGAATACTTTCAAGAACACTCATCAAGCGGATGGCAGCATTAGCAGCATTAGCAGTACTTCCATTATCCATATTTGTCGTATTTGCCGCATTTGTTGCATTTGTAGCATTTATCGTATTTGTAGCACTTGTAGCATTTGTATCATTACTGGAGTTGTCTTCAGTAGAAGATTGAAGCCGCCTAGCAACACCAGAAGCTCCTCCTAAGATAGTAGTAATTGGCACCCAAGAGAAAGTTCCAGATTGATTTTCCGCAATCGGGCGGTCCCCCGCATTGGAACTTTGTTGATTAACACTTTGATCCAGCCCTTGATCAACTCGACTAGTGGAATCATCCATTGTGAATCGACCGGGTGGTGGCGGATCCAGCATGGGAATTTGATAGGCCAGTTGGTTCTAAGATCAGAAAAATAGATTAATATACTAAAAAGGTTCTTGTACAGAATCAGATTGACAAAATTGAAGCAGAAGAAGAGAGTATATTTGGGGACACAAATAGCTTACCAATCGTGACAGAAGGTATGTGAAGGTACTCGGGGTGTACGGGGGCCTTTGGTGCACGGATGCGAGTGTTAGTGTGAGTATAGACTTTTCTTGGAGTAGGCTAGGCTAATATAGAATGATAGAGGAGCAATAGAAGCGATAAAGAAGCAAAAGAAGCCATAAAGATGAAGAATCAAATAAGAAATTGATGAAATAGGTACTTTCCGATTAGATATTGACGAAATAGAAATTAATCAGTCCTGATAATTACTGAATGTGGTGGAGTTATGACTGACGATTCCTTCAACTTGTATATTGGTGTAACTACCAAATCACAGGTCTATTGGTGGTCATGGAACAGAGCGGCAGACGTCCGAGGTTGGTATTTGCAATTGACGATTTCTTTAATAAATGGGATAAATTTCCTTTTTTGATAATTTTTGGTTTGTTTTTCTTTTCTTTTGGGGTATTTAGGATGATGTTCCGAAGATGGTTCGAGGAAGGATAGATATGAAGAGAAGGGAGAGAGGAAAGGGAGAGAAGTGTCAGATATGCAGAAAGAGTCAGAGATGTGCAGAAAGAGTTAGAGATGCGCAGAAAGAGTCGCAAAAAGTCTGAGAGACTCGGAAGATAAAAGAGTCAAATAGTACTCGTCAGGAAGTAAACGGAAAATCTTCGCTCTATATATTCAACACCGAAGAGAGAACTTCCCGAGCTAAGAAGTAATTTCAATGACCATAACGCATCTCCAGAAATACCTTGATGCTTGAATTTCAAAGTCTGGCTACAGTTCCTGCAATGGACATCTCCTCTGCCATTCACATTGATTATCTAGACTAAGATAAACAACTATCTCTTAACACATTGAAAACAAGCTTAAATACCTCAGAATGCATAACTACACCGGTCAATGGTTACAGACACGAAATCTTTATCCCTAATATTCTTTGGAGTTCCAAAAAGGGAGCTATAAGGGAAAACATGTGATCCAGAACGATGATGAGCAATTTCTTTCTTTTTTTTTTGACAAGTAGTTCTATACTGAAAATCGCCGGAAAGTTTCCAATTTCGCTTGGATAAGTTCATCGCTTTCTTATTGTCGCTTTCTTATCATCATCGATACAGCTTCAGTATTTGAGACTGCCTCTAGAATGCAAAGGGTGTATATAGATCGATAGGTTTACATACACACCGGCAATGTATATAGAAACGTTAAATCGAAACACATACAGGATATAATCGCCCAATATAAACCAAGAAAGTCTTACCAAACAAATCAAAAAGATTTTTTTTTGAAATCAAACTCAACAAAAGTTTAACTACTCAATTAGAGACTTATCAACCACATCTCGCATGTATCTCTCTAAGAGTTCTTTGGAGAACCTAAACGGTTCAAGGCTGTTTTCAAAATTGTGAAAAAACCTCGTGTCAAGAGCTAAATCATCACAAATGGGAATCGATTTTCTTCCGTTGCTTTTAATAAAAGCGGCCATGCGCCACAACTGATGTAAATGGTTCGTACAAGTCGTCGTGTTGCCAAACCAGATAGCTACAAAGCTATCCCACTTCTCATTCATGAATGTTTGCAAACTTACTTGAAAATCGGCGAAATTTTCAAAAGAATTCTTGGAATACTTGGTGAAAGCAAGAAAGCTATTGATTACAGCAAGAACTTCCGAGATGATGGTCACTTTGGAGTACTTCAGATGCTGCAACACCTTCAACGCTCGATCCATTGATTTAGAAACTTCGTGAACTAGATATCCAGTATCAATTTGAGTCTCATCAGATCCACTGATAAACCCTTTGAAAATGCAGATGAAGCTTGCTTGGCAACCGCAACATAGATGCAACAGTACCACATCAACGAAGTATGCTCGATCCATGGCGCTAGAAAACACAACTTCTAAAGACAAACCGTATGTCTCAGAAATGTAGAAAAACCAATTGAACATACACATAAGATTGGTTACGTATTGAGCGAATCTTAGGCTTGGAAAGTATGATCTCTCCAATTTTAGAAAGAGAAGTACTCTTGTAAAGAAATGCTTGAGTAAAATCAGATTCAAGAGCAAGTCGTACAGTTCGGAAGGAAATCCGAGAGAATTATGAGCACTTCGTAGACTTTGTTTTAGACTTCGCTCGATACCTTCGTCATAGTCGTTTATCTCCTGGTGCAACAGAAGATAAGAAAAGATTACCTCACGAGAAGTAGATAAATCAAAACGTCCAAAATATCGACTGCAGGAGTAAAGCATTAGACAAAAACGAGAACAGTAGCTATTCTGCTTATCTAGATAAGAACTGAAGAGTGTTGTAAGAAGCAGTTTATCTGGTTGAATAGTCAGTTGAAGAGCCTCAAATTTGTACTGTGAGGAGCCATTTGTTCCCAATATATTGACTTCTATCTCTGCCATTTTTATCAATGCCCAAGTTCGAGCTGCCGCTTTAAAGATGTCATTGTTTTCAAAGCCGGTATAGTTCTTTTGAAAGTACTTAGAAATCAGAGGCTGTTGACTGACCCAAGTGAAGAAGAGATCAAAATCAGAAGTAATGGGAAGAGAGTTAAGTAACATAAGGTTTGGAGTCTTGCAAATCAATACCCACACTCCGTAAGAGATGATACTGGGTAAGTTCGTTGATACACCCAACAACTCTCGGAGCAAATATGAAAAAGCGAGCCACAGTCTTCCTAGATCGAGATCACCTCTTAAGATAAGATTTTGGCTTAATATAAGGCTAGATACGCTAAGGTGTTCAATCAGTTTAGCATCAATGAGGTGGAGTTCTGCGGGATGGACAGCTCGAGAGTATGTCATGAAGTTGAGCAACACAATAAGGAGATCGTCTAGGATGATCAAATCCATTACTCCAGAAACTTCTCTCAAGCTGAAATTGGAGAAAGATTCAAAAACCAATTCCTGTGTAATGGATTTCCCTAGGGTTATGGCTATATTGGACACTCTTTCGGGTATCCTATGGTATATTTGGCTGCAGCTATGGTGATATTCTTTCAAAAAAGCATAGTTTTGAATATTTGGAAAGCTGCTTGGTCTGTTGACTAGATTTGGAATCTCTCTTGGTTGGCACAAGGAGAGTACTTTTGGTTCCCTGGGTGAAGCACTCATAGTCGTAAGACTTGTTAATCGGTTAGTACTAAAATTGACAAAGGGCAAAGAAGAGATAAATTTAGTATTGGTTGGAAAAGCTTCAATTTTTGACACTTTGGACTCTTGGGAGTCACAGGTGGGACCGTTTGCAGATAATTTGTTCTTCTTCTGTTGGCGCAATAGATAGCCATTTTTTCGCTTTTGCGATATTCTTTTTTCCTCTTCGGTAGGAGGCCGTGGTGGATTAATGATACAAAAACGTTCCTTGTTAGACGAAATACATGATTCACATGGTGTTTGAAGATTACATTTCACCTTCAATTGCTGGCATGGTTTACAAGAATAGCTTCTTCGTTGATGAATTGGTTTCCTTTTATGTTCCTTTGAATTTTTTTTGGCCATGGAAAGGGAATTATGCGAAAAAATTTGTAGAATATTTCTTTGGCGCTTGCATTTATCGGTCTATAGTTATATTGCCCTGGCCGTAACCCGGCTATAACAATGAAAATAGGCAAATCCCTCTTGTCGATCTGTTGATATTTTGGAGCCGATGCATAAATTTTATGATTGTTATACAGACGTGTGAGACGGCTTATGGGGTTGGAATTATCAACCAGTACAAGAAGGTTTTATGGGCTTTTGGAAGATGAATCCTGGTCCAAGATTATTCTCGGGTAGTTGGTGGGAAACTGAAATACTGGGTTGAATAGTAACTTAATACTTCTTTTTATGGAAGCTTTTGGGCAAAACTTTGGGTTTTTGTGTAATTTTGGATAATGTATTGCTGTGGTTACTGGAGTTCTCTGATCTTTGAATTCCCAGAACCGTTGCTATATAGTGAAAGATCCAAGGTCTTTGGAAAGATCGAAAGAAAGGATACACAAGATTAATTAGACAGGAAGAAAAGAATCCGAATGATGTTTTAGTGGGATATATGATTTTTAGAATAATGTGATATGTGGTAGTAGATTGCGGTGAAGCATTTGAAATACGATACATATCTTCCCAAGGCAGAAGAGTGCCATTGAGTGCTTATTCTCTGTTTTCTCTGGAGATAGTGACGGAATTATTACTGAAATATTGCCAAAAAGAAGCGTTGCTAAATTAAGAATGATGGAATTAGTGGAAAGTCAATCATGAGAACAGTAAGTTTACGAAACATCTATCCTACGAGAACAAACTTTCGTAAAGAAAAGTCTCTCAACTAATTAAGCGCTGAAAAGTTTTGAAAATTTTCTTGATTAAGGTACTTCGAGTCAATGTTGTACAAGACAAAACTCATAAGGATTTAGCTCTAGGATAAAAGGAACCAATTGTTATTAGTTTGAGTTGTAAATTTGTCTTGGTATCTTCGAAAGTTCTTTTTTAAAGTTTCTACAATAGAAATATGAAGTTCAAAGTTTGACAGTTTTAAACTTAGAAGCCTAATGTTAATTTGTTATTCGGTTCTATTGTCTATTGGTGGTGTTAGTTGTTCCGTCAGACGAAGAACCAACGTCTAATAGTCAACCCCGAAGACAGCTTCATCTGTGGCTTTTTCATTTCTTATCCCACGAAACAGAGAATACACTGGCGAAGTTCCTCCGTAACAGTGAAGGGAAGGACCTCAAGTGTATCACTTGTAATGGTCTACTAGGGAGCTGGCTCAAGCTATGTAAAAGAATGTCAGAACCATATAGTGGATCTCTAGTAATGCTATACAAGGAAACACTTTAAATGTATCTCTATATCTAGTGAAGGTCTTTGAAGAGAAACCACCTGCAATGCAGAGGGCTTGACAATCAATCAATTACATTGTAATACTTGACACTTAGAAACTTAGAACCTTAGAAACTTAGAAACTTAGAAACTGATAAATTTTCAAACCATGACAATATGAAACATTTGTTCTTCTAAACTCTTCACTTCTTCACTTTGTAACTACCCAATAACACACAACAATTATATCCCATAAAATCCCCAAAACCCAAAGCAAATCCAAAAAGAATGCAAACCATCCGAAAAAATATCGAAAATACTTCCCCCAATTACCTTTTTTGGCCCATTCACACAATTTATATTTTTCCCCTCCACAACTCTTTGTCCAACCAATAACGTTCTCACCATTACATCTCTGCACACCCACCAAGAGATTCTCCACCAACCCAATGTTTGCCAGAACCGCCAGAACCGCAAGATCGGTGACGTTTGTGGGCTCCCGTTTGTCATGGTTGTCCCAAAGAACACTTTCTGCTTCGGCCCTGTTGCGCAACTCGGAGGAGCTTCCTGACTTGAACAAGCTCCCTAGAAAGCCGGTTGGACCTCAAGAGGTTCCTCTCGTCAACCCAGCAGAGAAATATGCCGAGGTTTCCGAGGAATTGCACAAGTTTGGTCGCTATGTCATGGCCTGTTTGCCCAAATACATCCAACAGTTCTCTGTGTGGAAGGATGAGTTGACTTTATACGTAGCACCATCTGCCATTAGACCTGTGATGACATACTTGAAAAACCACACCCCTGCTCAATTTAAGAGTTGTATGGATATCACTTCTGCAGACTACCCAAGCAGAACGAACCGTTTTGATGTTGTATACAACTTGTTGAGTGTTCGTCACAACTCTAGAATCAGAGTGAAGACCTACGCTTCTGAGACCTCTTCAGTTCCTTCCGTGGTGCCAATATACCAAGGTGCTAACTGGTACGAAAGAGAGACTTACGATATGTTCGGTGTTTTCTTTGAGGGCCACCCTGACTTGCGTAGAATCATGACCGATTATGGTTTTGAGGGTCATCCTTTGAGAAAGGATTTCCCCACTACTGGTTACACTGAGGTTCGTTACGATGAGGAAAAAAAGAGAATTGTTTACGAGCCTTTGGAGCTTACCCAAGCTTGGAGAAACTTCACTGTAGGTTCTTCTGTTTGGGAGCAAGTTGGTGAAGGCAAGGACTTTACTCCTGAATCCTTCAAATTCCCAACCCCTGAGCCAGAACCAACCGAGGAGGAGAAGAAATAAGGGACCCCGTTGCATATTCATATTTAGGAGGGGAATTAGATACTGGTTACTGCATTGTAACAAAACTGTAACAACTAAATACATACATTAACATTGATTAATATTCGTATCTATCAAGTCTGAAAATGCACCTTAGGTTGTGAATCCAACTCTAGACAATAAGTCCAATTCTAGACAATAAATCCACTACTAGGCAATAAATCCCTAACTACAACAAAACTGCACAACACTAATTGTAATGCCTTCGAAATGTTCCCTCTTTTTGGATGAGCGTTTGTAACGCTAATGATTTTGTGCCAATATCACCACAAAAATACTTACTGAGTTACCACAACGTAATGATGGGTTTAATATGGTTCAGTTTTTGGATGTTTGATGATTTCAGCCATACCTTAGAAACGTACAACAAAAACTCGCCACATAAGTAATTGATGCGAATTCCAATCAAATAGATTTCCGATCATACGTTGATCAAATGGCACCTAGTTGGCTATTCAATTTCACCAATTCGGCCTCTCTTCCCTGTAGATATTCCTGCAAAGACTGAATCTGAGAGGAAATCAAAACAATCTCGTTACGAACATCTCCTAAATCCTTTTGGTTGTCTGGAGCCCTCTTAGCTGAATTGAGCTTTTCCTGTTTATATTTAAGCAACTGTTCGAACTCGTATTTTATCACAGACATGTCTGATGTCTTGGAGCTCTCCTTTTCCTTTTGAGCCTTGTCTAAAAGGGACTCCAAACCAGCTAATTCACGGCGCAAACGAACCTCTTCCCAATCTGTACCTTCAGTTTGAGAGAAATCAGTCCCACGTTCCGGTTGAAGATTCTTTCCGATCTTGTTAAGGTAGTTTGTACCGAACGACTGCTTATCATCAGCACGATGCTCAGGAAGCACTTGAGGATTTGAGGTAGCGCTAAGATCATACTTTGGAACTTCTTTTGAAAAGGTGGCCCTCAATGATGCTGGGACGCCACGAGGAATACGTTTACCGTTTTCTCTTTGGTTAAGGATATGAAGCAAGACCAATACTTGGTCTTTATCAATGGTTTCGAAAGATTTTGGATTGAC
This sequence comes from Australozyma robnettiae, assembly GCA_030568975.1. NCBI lineage: Eukaryota > Fungi > Ascomycota > Pichiomycetes > Serinales > Metschnikowiaceae > Australozyma > Australozyma robnettiae. The sequence continues at coordinate 22,114 of JAJMJD010000078.1, forward strand.
AAGGTTCCATGCAGACGAAATTTCCGCCTTGGGGACATTCTTAAGGGTTTCGTAGAGTCCATTGAGCGAATCAAACCGCACTCGACCATAGGTGTCTGAATTCGAGTTATAGATTGCTTCATATGTGGCTTTATCGGTAGGAGATATGTACCAATCAAAATCATCGGAAAGGTGATCTTCTTCATCACTACTATAGAGCAATCCACTAGCATTGGAGCCACTTGCTACTGCCTTGTTGGCCTGGATCAAGTGGGCTTTGGACAGTGGAATCAACCAACCAGGCAATTCCAGAGGAACCTGTTGCATCTTGCCATTGACCAAGTCAAATATGAGACGCATTGTTATGCAGAACTCTTCAAAGTCCAAGTTTCCATCTGTATCTATATCGGCCAATTCCCATACTTTCGAGAGCTGGTCTTGTTGCAACCGGGAGTTCTTCAAAACAGGAGATACTTTTTCGCCAGTAAGTTTATTGTTTTCCGGTTTCAATCCCTGGAAGATCTCCCAGTACTTTTTAATTTCCCATTCTTCCAAACGTGGCATCTTTTGACCTGTCTTATGTTTATGCTCTTGATGGAGGTTAGTGTGCTGTAAAGGAGGGGCCTTGATAAAGAATAGTGGAGAGGTTGAAGAATTGGAATTAGGGGAATGGAAAATGGAAGAAGGAGAGGAGGGAACTAGAGGGAACTTAAGTTTTTTTTGGGCTATTTGGGTTTTTGGGGTGTTTTTTTGGTTAAATTTGTCTTGTTTTGGTTTACGGACATTTCGTTGTGGAAAGTTTAGGTTTTTGTTGGATTTCTTTGGCTTTCGGAAGAATTGACTGTTGGCAAAGAAGAGTTGCAGAATCGAGGAAATAATAATGAAAAAATTGAAGAGTTCAGCTTACGAATTTTTTCAGTTGTGCGGACTATATCTCGAATTTATGGTGGTAAAGTGGGTATTGGTTACCGATTAGGACCTTACTATTTATACTAGGATTCTGAGTTGATCAGAATCAGGTTTCAAAGTGTGAGTCTGAGGTTATCAGAGTCTGATTTTTCTGTCGGACAGGTCTAAAAAGTATCTACGGGATACTAGTCTTAAACAGTATAGGTACTTATGTTAACTTGGAACTTGTGGGTACCTCGTACATGTCCGTTTTAAGTAATCTCGTTTCCCCTTTAGGTAATCTCGTCACAATTCTAGGTGATCCTACATTTAATGATTTTAATTGGTTTTGAGAATTATAAACCCTTTCCCACCCTTAGCTATGCTGCTTCTTTAATCAGAGACTAATGGGTCATTGAAGAACCACACCTTTTTACTTTTTTCTTATCCCTTTTTTTTCTTAATGGTTATTCAAATTTATAAAGCTTTCCCTAATTTACAGCAAGTAGTCTAAACAATACATGCTTCTTACTGAATACAGCCTTGGAACTTTTTCATCCTTTACATCCATCGGGCACCCAGCAAAGAAAACACAAATATCAAATGTGTCAAGGATTTTCAATTGTTTCAGGATTTTTCAAAGTAAATGAAAACAATCCGCCTTTAAGGCTCATACACATTATAATGCATTGTACACAGAATTACCATTTACATAAACACAAACGATCATTTTGCGCCAAAATGTTGATTTAAAGTTCAAAAAATGAGAAACTAAAACATTTGGAAAATTAAATTAATTAGAAAGTTAACCTAATTGGGATCAGACAAGGATATACTTGACATTGTGAACAGAATGAACCCTTTCCATTCCTTCTTGCACTGATTAAGGTTGTTCCAAAACATATTTTACTACATTTTCTTATTCTTCATTTCTTTCCATTTCTGAGTACTGACCAGTATTCAGTAATGATGCATTAAATGGTTCTAAGCCGATTATTCTTCCATCTCGCTTCCCTCGTCATCCTGTTCTGGCTCCTGCTCTTCTTGCTCATCGTCAGATTCATCTTCCAAGCTTCCTGCTTCTATCGTCATCACTGTCTCTTCAGCATCTTTATTGTACTTTCTGGCAATTCTGGAAGCACGTCCAATCTTCTGAGCACTTTCTCTAGCAGCCTTCTGTAGCTGTTGCAATTCTGGCCTGAAAGAGGCTCTGACCGAACGATTACTGAGACAGTCCCACATTTTAAGAGTACCAGCAGCTCCTCCAACGGTCAAACAACCGGCAACTTCCTGATCGCCGGCGAAAGAAGCAGAAAGAACGTTACCCACACCAAAGTCACGCGACAAAACCATGGACGGACCATTGTTTCCATTGCATTTCCATAGCTTCACCACCTTCTCAGTCATGGCTGATGTGATGAGCATTCCTGGAACGTTGGTGTTGATATCCAAGGAAGAAATACCAGCATCATGAGCATGCAAAGTCCAAACAGGTTTGTCTTGAACACGAATATCAAAACAGTAGACATTTCCGTTATCAGTACCACAGTAGAACAATTCAGGCTCTGATCCCCATTTGACAGTTTCGATTTCTTGGCCAGAACCAACAAAATAAGACTTGCTCATTTCGCTAGTGTCGGAAATTCTCACATCGGTGATAGCACATACTCCATTGTAACCACCGGTCAACAAAATAGATTCTTCCAGCTGGTGCCATTGTGAAGAGGAGACAATCTTTCCCTTGTGTATGTTATTGAAAGATCTGACGGCACTGCCGTTGGACAAATCCCAAAGCTTGACGGTGGTATCGGCGGAAGTCGAAGCCAAAATGTTTCTGTGGGTTCTGTTATGTGCAAGAGACAACACCGCGTCTGTGTGGTGGGTTGTTACGTGAGTCTTATCCTTACTCTTCTTCTTCTTCTTCGACATGGAAGCAAATGAGTTTTGCAGAGGCTCGCCAAGAATCAAGTCGGGGAATGCTTTGTCGATACAATCCAAGTTCCAGACCTCGATTTGAGGGTCGAAAGTACCAATGGCAGCAAAATTACCAATATTCTCTGAGTCACCAGAACTGTTTGGACGGTAGTTGATCCATTCAACACACAATGGGAATGAAGGCAACATCAAGTCGTGGTGAACGTAAAGGTTGGATTCTCTAGTCATTCCTCTGGCAACATCTTCATCAAATTTGTCACCTTCTTCTTCATCAGCACCATCTGGTGCTCCGGCTCCGTCATCGTAGACATATATATCTAAGTACAGCACATCATCTTCAGTTCTGGTGGCCAAAACCAAGTTATCGGTGGGGTAAATTTGCAACTCCTGTTTTTCTTCTTGTAAATCTTTCTCGTTTGGCAAAGAAAGGTAGTTGTCTCCATCTTCACCTTCATGGAATTCAGCATCAGTTCCACTAAGACCAGGAATGAAAGCGACAGATTCCCCTCTTTCGGATTCGTCGTTATCGTAATTCTCCAAGTCATACTCCTTAAGCTCGTTGTCGATCTCTAGTTGACTTTGAACAGGTTGTTTCTCAGCTTTCTCGGCTTTCTCTGCTTCAGCTAGGTTCTCCTTGGCATCAGCCAACTCAAGATTGGCCATGTTGTTGATACGTTCCATCTCAGCATCATCCAATTCATATTGTTCCGGGAATTCGGAAGCAAATCCCCTTGGGACCCAACAGGTAGAGGAAATCATTGTTCACCTAATAATCTATCGATGAGGCATCGCGATGGGGGAAAAGTTACTGGCATTTTTTGTGTGCAGGTCAGAATTTGCAGCCATGTTCAAAATGTTCCAAAACAAATTAAACTTTGGTATAATTTTGGAGGATTTTGAAGTGTGTGACTGAAATTTTTGCAATAAGCAAGTTTTTAACCTGGAAAAGTGACCAGGAAGTTGAAATGGCCGGTTCTTGAGGACAGAAGCCATGTCATTGAAGTAGGTCATGAAATTTTCATCAGAAGACAGTTATCGTTTCCAATGAGGCATTTTTTACTTCTTTTTATCTTTTCTTTTTCCTTCTTAATTTCTTGTCTCTCGGTCTTTTTGGTTAAAGACCTATCAAGTCGTCAAGAAGTGCATCATCGTTATGGTTTCCGATCGGAATCTTTCTGGTGATCTTAGGAGGTTGACTTTCGGTCAGGGTCTTTGATTCTCGAATGAGATTGTCCAAAGTTACCGATTCTGAGCCAGTTTTTTCAACTTTAGAAAGTCCTAGTAAGGCATCGAGATCGTTGAGATCGTTTGTATTGACAGATTGGGAACCGTCTTTAGCAATTCTCATATTCAACAGTTCCACTTGACGCTCGTCTTTAGAGTCGAAGTTATTAATCTCAAGCACTTTGGACGACTTTTTTTCGTTCTGCATACCAAAAGTAGACTTGATTTGGTTATAGAACCTGGCATGTTCCAGTTTTTTCTCTCTGTCTAGATGATCTTGCTTTTCTTGTTCAGTCAACACTCTAATGTTGTTGGTTTTGGGTTGTTTGTTCAACGAATCACCTATACGATGGCCACTTAGTTTGGATATGTCCATCTTTGCAATTTGTTTGATGTTGTTCCTCAGTAGTTCATTGTAGTCAAAGTCTTTGACGGTGCTTTGTAAACTGTCAATTCCGTACTCCTCCAAGAAGTTTTCCAGGATGTTATTCTTGAGGATTTTTCTGGATTTCTGAGGTTTTGCCAGAATAAGAAAGTCGCTGAGTTTAGCTTCCAAGTCAGGGATTTCATAATTGAATTCGTCGTCTGACTCTTCGGCAGTATCCAAATTTCTTTCATAATCCCTTTCATAATCATTTTCTTCATAATCTCGTTCACCATCATTCTCTCTTCCATAATTACTAGACTTATGTGGTCTTGTTCCAAGATAAATGCCATCAACTTCTGTAGTTTGATCAGTCAAAGATCCATTTTCATTATCTCCATCTTCTCTAGCAGCAAGAGCTAGTATGATTTGATGCTTGAGCTTTCTTTTATATTCAATTGGGAGTTCCTGTGGAGATATCTCAGGATAGAAGTGATTGATCAATTCTTCATCTTCACTATCCCATTCAGCATCCGAGTCATCAAGAACTAGTTTTTTTTGAGAGGCGGCTTTCTTGGATGACCATTTCGGTGTCATTTCTGCCTTTTGTTTGGGCCTTGTGAGGCCATGTTTCCTGAGGTACTGGATTTTGGATTTGTGATCCCATTTTGACTTGTTCAACACCATTGTGGGGTATTGTGAATGATTAATGGGTTACTGAATGGCTGGGAAAATAAAGGACTGGTAGTAAGTGAATTTTCAGTTCCCAATTGGGCAAGAGATTGAATCACTAGGACGAAGCTTCTGTAGACTTGATCTGTGAAGAATCGAATCTGTTTCTTAGTATTTGATAGATTCAACAGTGGTGGTAGAGTAGTCGCTAGTCACTAGTCAGTTAATATTCGGTACTTAGCAGTCAGTACTTAGTAGTCAGTACTTAACAGTCAGTACTTAGTAGTAGAGTAGTAGAGTAGCAGAGTAGTGGAGTAGTGGAGTAGTAGAGTAGTGGAGTAGTAGATTTGAGACATAAGAGGAAAAACTAGTATTTCGTCGTTCCGCTCAATAAACAATTTTTCATTTAATAATCATTCATTTCTCTCATTCTCTTCTTCTTCGTCTCCTGTATTTCACACCTGGCCCATTTTCTCTGCAATTTGCAACCAAGCGAATACATTCAACACCACGAAATAAACAAAAGAAACAGTATCCCGAAACAAATTTTGAAATTTCTGGAAAATAAAAAATCAATCTCCTAAGTCATTTATGAAATCCCTTTTCTCATCTTATTCTCCAGAAATCTACCCCCCAATCAGGCAACTTCCCCGGCTCACCAGTATCACGTCCTTGACTCTGGTTGACTGAAAATCTCACCTATACTCACTGAACACTTTTCAACTAGTAGCTAAACTCAACAGAAATAAGTTTCAAGAGGAGATTTTGCTTTTGGAAGAACATTTTGTAAACGCCAAACCCATTCTCTTTCCTTTTTGGTAACTTTTTGGCAACTTTCCCTCTTTGCAACTTCCCTTTTTGGTAACTTCTTGGTAACTTCCTTTCTCTAAAATGTCAGAAAAGAAACTGATTGAAGAACTCTTGAGACTCATTTCTATGGGCGAAGCTGTTCCTGAAAAGGAAATGAAAGATTACAAATTCTGGAAAACTCAGCCAGTGCCAAGTTTGGATGAAAAACTCGACTCAGAAGGTCCAATCGACAGAAAGAAAAGACCTGAAGATGTCCCACAACAGCCTATGAAGCTTTTGGATGAGTTCGAGTGGTCAACCATTAATGTGGACTTAAAAGATGAATTGGATGAAGTTTATGAGTTGTTATATAACAACTACGTCGAGGACCATGACTCTACCTTCCGTTTTAAGTATTCCCATGAATTCTTCCGATGGGCTTTAAAGCCTCCAGGATGGAAACGTGACTGGCACGTTGGAGTTCGTGTCAAGAAGCTGAAGAAGTTGGTGGCGTTTATTGCTGCTGTTCCTGTGACTTTGAAGTTGAACAGTTCCAAGACTGTGATCTCTTCTGTCGAAATCAACTTCTTATGTATTCACAAGAAGTTGAGAGCAAAACGTTTGGCGCCTGTATTGATCCAGGAAATCACTCGTAGAGTCAACCGTGAAGATATTTGGCAGGCCTTGTACACTGCAGGTGTTGTGCTTCCTTCTCCATTATCCTCTTGTAGATACACCCATCGGCCTCTTAATTGGTCCAAGCTTCATGATGTTGGCTTTTCACACCTCCCGCCTGGAGAAACAAAGTCTTCCATGGTTGCCAAGTATGCACTTCCTAGTTCCACAAAGATCCCTGGTCTTCGGCCAATGAAGGAAGAAGATATTGATCAGGTCCATACGCTTTTCCATGAGTATCAAGAGAGATTCGAGTTGGTGCAACTTTTGAGCAAAGACGAGATGAAGCACTGGTTCATTGGTGGAGAGCACCGTGCAACCGTAATCAAATCTTACGTTGTTGAAGTAGACGGCAAGATCACCGACTTTTTCTCATACTACCTCCTTCCTTTCACTATTTTGCATAACTCTTTGCATGATGAATTAGGTGTTGCTTACTTATTCTACTATGCTACTGAGAGTGCCAAGGGAGAGGCTGATTTGTACAAGAAGAGAATGAACAGCTTGATTAATGATGCATTGGTTACCGCCAAGGAATTTGATGTTGACGTGTTTAATGCATTAACTTGTCAGGATAATCCACTTTTCATCGATGACTCCAAATTTGGTGCTGGAGATGGATTCCTCAACTATTACTTGTTCAACTACAGAGCCAAGCATATCAATGGAGGAATTGATCCTGAAACAAAGAAGATCAGTTCTACTGGTAGTGGAGTTGGTGTTGTTTTGTTCTAATGTGTATAGATTATTATTGTATGAATATCTATAATTCTTAGCATATATGGATATCTATAATTCTATGGATATTGACAAAGAGCATGATGAAACGGCATGCGGTTATTCGTGCATTAAGAGGTGACTAAACCCTCTGCATGTTTATTTTTGAATCATCACGGAGTTTCAACTTGATTCATATATCCCGTGGATCTCATTTATATGTCAAGTTATTTGTTTAATGCATGTCCTCCAATATATGACGTATCTATAAAATTTAAATGAATTTGGGAACTCGATGAATAATGAAACATTAGTGATTAGAGTTTTCTCTTCTACAGTTTCTAACAACTCTCATTCACTCCTTAAAGAACTTAAATCAATTTCTTTCGCTACATGTGATGAAGAAAAGATAAAATAAAAAGGTATCGAATCCATCAGCTAACAAACAAAGTTTGTGACGGAATTGAAAGATAAAAGTAATCGCAAAGGGCACTGCTTACAGGTTAATGTCAGCAGCAGTGTAGTTACTGGTAGCGTAGTCCCACAAGAAGGTAACCTTGGCTGGCTCGCTACCAGAGTTACATCGAGTCTTGTATTCAATACCTGCAAGTCTCTTAGCAATGTACTCGTTGTATTCGGAAAGCTTACAAGATAAGCCAGGTCCGCTTTGACAACTGTTAATTGGAACGACGAACAAGAGAAACCTGACATAAGACACGTTATGACATTTGTACTTTTCAGTGACCAGTCTAGCACCTTGAGGAACATAGTTAAAGTGAGAGTATGGAGATGGGAAAACAGTGTGCTCAGTTGGGATAGGCTTCTCTGGAGCTTCGATTCCAAGACCAGCAAAGTGGATCTCAATATCGGCATCGTGGGTAAAAGCGAGAACAATTTTGTACGCAGGGTTTTCTTCTTTCAAGAAAGCTGCAGTGGCATTGATGTAAGGAGCGGCAATGGTGGTGGTCAAGTTGTTTCCACCAGCATGGTTGTAGTAGGTGTCAATATCTTTATAGTAAGAGTATTTGATGAACTCTTCATTGGTGAAGAGGTCACATACTTGCGATATTTCTCTGACGTTTGTTTCATAGGCACACCAAGCAAATAAATTCTTCACATCGGAAGTAGTCAAGTTGAAGCCCTTGTTGTCCTTCAAGATTCTGGTTCTAGCAGTGTCCTAGAAAGAAGTGTTGTATTTAGCAACAATTTGATCATTAGCGGACTTGTTGTAGTTAGTACAGCCACTTCTTAGAGTCGAGGAGTTGGCTCCCATCGAAGCCTTCTCTGCAAGAATGTAGAACTTTGGGTCCTTGTCGGTGTACCCATCGCCCATGAATCCACGGGCAAAGTACTTGGAAGTGACATGAACTCTACCAGAGTTGGAAGTGAAAACATTAAGAGTGTCGGTTGTAGCGTTAAACAAACTCTTGTACTTGGCTCTGAAAGAGGCTCCATGTCTCATGGCATTGTTAGTACCAGCGTATGTTCCCTCTGAGTTTTCAGAAGTGGTTTCCTTTTCGTACAAGTCTTTGTTCGGAACGAAGTAAGTGTAGTCGTTGAAAAACTCCAAACTTCCTATGAAGCTCTGGTAGTAGGCCTTGACCTTTTTCATAATGGCTTCGAACTTCTTACCATCTGAAGTAGATGGGTATCTTTCACCATGTCTAGATAGCAACTGAACCTGCTCTAAAGTACATTGGTCGGGAACGTCAGTAGAAATACTGTAACCAGCGTGTTGAACGTAAGGACCAGCACCTTCCAAAAATCTTACGTAGTTATAAGATTCGACGGAGGCTTGTTCTGGAGTAGCCAAATCTCTGTAGACAGATTGACCGGCAAGAAGGAGACCGTTGTTCAAAAGCCTTGATAAAGCAACCATTATTCTTGGAAGTAGCTGATTAGAATAAGTTGAAAAAAACGTTCTCTTTCTCTATATACACCTTGTTCAACTGTTGGCCGTTTATTATTATTGTTTGTTACTATCTAAGACCATTTGCAACCATTGGAGTCATATTATGCAGAAAGGAAACATAGATGCCATATTAGACATCGTGCATGCTACTTCCCACCCTATTTGTAGCCTCTGCAGGTAAACGTCCATTTAAAGTTTTATTCAATGATCAGATCAGGAAGCAAGTATAGACCCTTTCTTTACAAGAGAAACTCAGAAGAGTCTAGACCACTTTGGAATTTTCTTTCGAAAATATGTCCCTGAAATTCACCCTGACAGGCATATGGAACCTCCGGATTAATACTTACCGATATGCTGCATACAGAAGCGATTGATATTAATTCAAACCCTCGTTGCATAAAATGACCCAAAAAGAAGTATTCCAAAGCAATTAGTCTGCTTCCAAAGCAATTAGTCTACGCAAGATCATTGTAGTTCATTTTTAGGCAATCATATTCAAGCTAGTCACAAATTTAAGATTCAATGGACACAGGTTTATACAGATCATAAGTTTCATGAAGCTATATGTAGATATACACATTATTAGAGGCTAAAATCTGTTGAAAATCACCTTTATTCGGGTATTTTAACTTTTTGGGGTAATTTTTACCATTTATTATTATAGCATGGCTCTGCAATCTATACTCCTATTGCATTAATGTGGTAAAATGATAAGCTAATTAACCCATTGTGCACTTCATCGACCGTTTTTGGAAGCAAAATGTAAACAAAATCATAAAGCGGATGGTAATCAAATGCTCTGATTTATTCTTTATACATAAATACTTTTCTTTATTCTTGCCTTCCCTAATCTGAATAAGGATATGTCTCTGCACTGTTCAAGCTCTTGGAGCTTCGAAGATACAATGGTACCGACATAGGCAAACACGGAATTGTTAACTGTTTGAGAATGGTTGCAATATTTTTGAAAGAGCGGAATTCTCAATTTATTTCCTACCAATAAATATCCCACAATAGCTGACTCTTGATCACTAAGAAAGAGCAAATGTAAGTAACCTACAAGATGTTATCGAATAAAGGGAACTCATTGAAAGAGCGATTCATCGTTTTATAAACGTAAGGATACGAACAAAATGGTTCATTTTCTAAACGGCCTAATTGCTTAACTTGTCGGAATAATCCACTGTTCATCGAGTATGGGGATGGATTCCTCAATTATTACTTGTTCGACAATTAAACCAAACCAATCAATGAAGGAACAAAGCCTGAAACATGGGAGATCGGTTCTATTAATTGCTGAATCGGTGTTCTGTTGTTCCAATGTGAATAAAAAACTAAAATTCCATGATGTAAGAATTCTATTGAAATAATAATATCTATGGAAACAAGAGTATCTATGGTTCTATGAATATCTATAAATATATATGAATCTATGAAAATATATGGATCTATGAATATATACGGATCTATTCCAATTTCTATTTAAATAGCATCTACTTATTAGATACCTCTTTCATGATCCCTCAAAATATGATTACCTGTTTCATGATACCTATTGGAAACCTACTTCTATGATTCCTACATCAACGGTATCCAATTATATCTGGTCTCAAACAAATCATTCGTATATACCGTTAATCCACAGAAAATCTACCGAAAACTTCGGTGATGTTTTACAATCAGTATTAATAATTAAGACTCCAGCAATCTCTTAGTCTTTTTCTACTCAAACTTGAAAGCATTAATAAAAACAGAAACTCCAAATATATCTTTAAAGTTCTCCTTATTCGATTCATTTTTTGCCTCTTTTCTGAAAAAACATATCTAATTATCTTATCTCCGGTATCGTTACCTACTCATCAACCATCTCTGAACCCTGAACCAACTCTTGACCATCACTCATCCAATCCCCACCGTGAGTGGATCGGTTCTACTAATGAAGTTTGAAACCAGCGTGGCCGGTGATGAAAATACAGAGGCCCTACGTCTCTTCGACAAAGCAACAGAAAAAGAACAGCATGGTCTAATGTCTGAAGCTGTATCGTACTATCGACAAGCATTCAAACTCAATTCCCAGATCGATAAAGTTTACCGGGAACATAAACTTCCTTCCGCTCATGCGAAACTTGCCCAGTCACATGGCAAAAATTTCGGTCGAACGGTTGATAAGGTCAAATTGCAAGCCATTGATGTTGAAAAGCTTTTGCAGTCGTTTGCGTCCGAAACCCCTCGGGCCCCCGATCCTTCCAATCCTGACCACTATGATGATGATCATGTTGCAATTAAGTTTGCCAATCTTGGAATTGATAACCATGAGTCGTATGTAGATCTGGCACCAGTATCTATTTTGACCAAGCTTCCACAAGAGCTCTGGATTAGAATTCTGGTTCTTTTATTGGAAATTGATCCTCACGCTTGGTTTAACTTTGGAATTACTTGTAAAAAACATGCATATTATGCATTTGGAACTTCTCAAGTATGGAAACGGATGTGTTATATGGTTTATCCTTACCAAAGCTATAGAGAGAATAATACGGGCAATAATGTGAATAATATGGTCAATATGGTCAATACTGTGACATTCAACAAACCATTATCTGCTCCTATAGATCCAGAATTATTATTACTGCAATATGGTGGTTCCTGGAAGGAAATGATCCGGAAACGTCCATATATTAAATTCTTGGGTTGCTATATTAGTGTGGTAAACTACTACAGTGAAGGAGGAAGATCTGAGTTATCAACCAATTGGAATAACCCGGTTCGGACAATAACTTACTACCGTTACTTGCGCTTTTATCCTCATGGTGAGTGTATTATGGCACTCACCAGGCTTGAGCCCAACAAGGTTGTACCTCAATTCCTGAAACACAACGAACTTCAAAGACTACTAAGAAACACTGAAAACAGAGATCCTCAGAATATCAATATTGCCGAGGAACCGCACAAGATATTCCATGGAAAATGGTCAATTGCTGGGGGTGATACCGTTCACATTGAAATCAATAACGGATCAGTCTCGTATTATGATTTCCATTATTACTTCCATATCCGGAATCTCGGAGGTGCTCCGAACCATTCCAAACTCTCTTGGATAAGTTTCAATGCTACATGGAAGTCTGTGCCTGGTCATGAGGATCGTCAAGATGAAATTGTTGACTTTAGCTTGAAGAATGAAAAGGATTTCAAGTTTCTGAGGGTAAAACTGTACACCGTTGATAATTGAAGATATTTCTTTTAGTATTGTGACGAATCTTGGTCTAAATTTAGGTTCTTTGCAATGACCGAGATCTGTTAAATTTATAGAAGATCTTCTGGAATCTCTTCTTGGATCTATCCACTCATTTCAAGGCAAAATACAGAGATGTCTGGTTATTTTGAAGACAATAGTGAAAGAGGGAATTAACTTTTACAACCCTTGAAGGACAACTTAATCGGCCATTTGTGATTGAGCAAGAATGGTATGATATAGAAATGGAGTGTTCCAACAATGTGCCGCAACATGGGCAATAGAGTTTGAAAGATGCAGCACAGGTACACGAGCTTGTCTAAGACTTGAGGCTTTCAGAGCACATAATCCTTCATTGGAGTACTTGACAGAAAAGGCCAAAGAACAGAAACTAGCGATTTCAGCTGACCAAAAATTCAACAACTTTCTCCATCTACGAGGAGTACTTGCTTCCCTACAGTTAAGGTTAGAGAATAAAGCGATTATTGTTCTTGTTGATAGCGTTCAGATGGACCTATATGAAAGTAGAGGTAATTATTGTCCCAAACAGTTGAATTTTTTTTCTCGAAATTGTCCGCTTATCACGGAATGGATCTTATTAATGAAGAAATTTCCAAAGAACTTTTGAAAGCATTAACCTTCAGAAGAGTTTGAGCCTGTTAAAGAGCTGTTTGTGTGTATGAAAGGCGGTTGAAAGGTGAACACGCCTTTTTTAAACCTTTCCACGAGCCATCGAACTTTTGGAACTTCCACCCAACTTTTGGATGAATACTTGAATCTTCACTTCAATCATTGATCAATGGTCAGACACTTAAGGTAATGGAGGATTTTTCTCAGCAAGAGAATTCTTCTTTAAATAATTTTGTTTCCTTTCTTGGCTCTCTTATCCCCTTCCTCTCCACCTTTTGTTTCGCTAAAGAGACCACAATATCTGTCAACTCGTCTATTTATTAACACTCACCTACCACTGTCTACAACAAGACACATTCGTTCACCGATATCTAACCTCTTTCGGAACAACTATTTACAGGCAATACCTCCCCTACCCCAGCCAACCAAGGAAAAATAAACCAAACATTCTTTCCTATACTTAAACGAAATTTTGTGCACATTTTCCTGACTTTTCCCAGAAATTAATGGTCCCGCCTGCATATAGACATTTTCCAAATGAAAATCCTTCATATACCCGTACACCGAAAATTTTCGTTGCAAAATCCTACTAGGACCCAAATCCAAAGGACCCCAAACCCTCCGAAATCTAGAAACTTCCACCATGTCGAGGTTTTTCGCTTCCGGTTACGCGTCCGATCTGTCTTCCGAGGAAGAGGACTTGTTGAGCACCTCCGAGGAGGAATTGCTCAGCTCGTCCAGCGAAGAGTTCTCCACTGACAGTGAATTTGAAAACGATGACGAAGCATCGGAAGATGATGATTCCGATTATGATGGCGCCGGCCCCTCCTACTTTTTGAAAAAAGATTTCTTGAAAGGCGGTGCCTACGACCTGGACTCTGACTCTGACAATGAGGGCCGTAAAGTGGTCAAGTCCGCCAAGGAGAAGTTGGCTGACGATATCAGAGAGTCCGTCGATGCTATCTACAATGCCAAGAACTTGCAGAACTGGAGTTCTGCTCTTGTGGAGTTCGACCGTGTCAGTAAACTCTTGGTTAGAGCTAACCAACAGAACTTTGGTATCCCCAACTACTTCTTCAAGTTATTGGGCCAATTGGATGAAAACATCAACGAGGTTTCTTCCGACAAGGAGAAGAAGAAGTTGCCTGCCGACCAGAGCAGGGCTTTCAACAACATTCGTCAAAGAATTAAGAAGCAGACCAAGGAATTCCTGCCATACATGGACTTGTACAAGACTAACCCTGAAGCATTTGACTCGGAGATTCCTGTTGAGGTTGCTGTGAGCGGCTCTCAACAAGATGACTCTAACGCTGTTGTTGGTATTGTCAGTGGAACTTCCCGTATTATGAGTCCCGTTTTCACTGGCTTGAAGTCCATTGTTGAATTCAGAGGTAAGAAGAACATTGACAAGTTCGAGCAAGTTGCTATTTTGGAAAACTTGTTGACTGAAGCCAAGACCGGTGGCAATGTATTTGAAATCATTTCTGTTTACCAAATGTTGATCTCTGCCCGTTTTGATGCCCTGTCTTACCAATCATACATGCCTGTTGAGCACTGGAAGAACAACGAAAACGATGCTAACGACTTCCTTGCTCTTTTGGAGAAAGAGTCTTCTCGTTACCAAGTCTCTGAAAACGGTAAGTCTACCGACGACATTGATATAGAGCCAGAGGCCAACGAACAAGGAATCAAGGTTGTCTTGGGATCGGTTTCTTCAATTGTTGAACGTTTGGATGACGAATTCACCAAATACTTACAAAACACTAGTCCTCACTCCATTGAGTACATTGAGAGATTGAGAGATGAGGCCAGCCTCTACAAATTGATCATCCGTGCCCAGATTTACATCGAATCTACTAGCGGCAACTGTGAGCAATTGGCTAGAATGGTTCTCAAGAGAATGGACCACATATACTACAAGCCTGACCAATTGATCGAGCTTATTGAGCAAACTGCCTGGACTGACTCCTGGAACGGAATCAACATTGAGGAATCTACTTTGATGACAAAGAGCAAGAGCCCAGAGGATGTTATCAAGGCCTTGAGCGGCTTCTTGGCTGCCCAATCCAGTGTTTTTTACACAAAGCCTGCCCTTTTGTGCTATGTTTACTACTTGGCTGTTAACAACCATTACGCAACCGCTAAGGAGCTCTTCTTGGAATCCAAGCTGTATCAAAACGTTCCTCAAGCAGATGCCTCTGTTCAAATTTTGTACAACCGTGCCTTGGTGCAATTAGGTTTGGGTGCTTTCAAACAAGGTGAGATTGAAGAGTCTCACCAAATCTTAAGTGAAATTTCAAACTCGCAAAGACTTAAGGAATTGTTGGGTCAAGGATTCATTGGAAAATACCCAAGTCAGGCCACCACCGCTGAAAAGCAGAAGTTGTTGCCATTCCACATGCACATCAACTTAGAGTTGTTGGAGTGTGTTTTCATGACTGCGTCCTTGTTGATAGAGATCCCTGCTTTGGCTGCTGCTGCCTCTAGCTCTACCAAAGACTCTAAACGTAAAGCTGGTGTCAAATCGTTTAAGAGTAAGTTGGAATTCCACGATAAACAGTACTTCACTGGACCTCCTGAGTCCATCAAGGATCATTTGATCTACGCTTCCAAGTACTTGCAAAAGGGTAACTGGAGCAAAGCATACGATTTGGTTGCCTCTATAAAGATCTGGACTTTGGTTCCTGACAACGAGCTGTTGTTGCTGATGTTGAAGAAGCAATTACAAACTGAGGCTTTGAGAACATACATCTTTGTCTACAAGTCTATTTTTACAAAATTGTCTGTTGCTAAGTTGACCAGCACATTCCAGCTCAGCACCGAGGATGTTGTCAGTATCATCGAGAAGATGCTTGCGGCCGGAGAGTTCCAAGGTTCCTTGGAGGAGAACTTCGTTAACTTCGCCACAGATGCACCACAAAGAAGCAAATTGCAAGAGTTGGCTATCATAATGAACGAAAAGGTTGGATTATTGAACGAGAAGAACGAGAAGACTAGCGCTAACGGTCATGGTAGAAAGCAAACCTCTCAACAGCAACAACAACAGCAGAAGGAGCAAAAGGAGCAAAAGGAGATTTTGCAGGAGGAGAACAGCCGCTTCAGATACGCCAATGTCACCACCAACAATGGCGAATTTGTGATCTCTGCCTAAACGGATGTCTTGTATATTACGGAGATAAGTTTCATAGCATGGGGTCTGGTATGCACAAGTCGGACCATTCTAATAAATTACGATGTTAAAAAAGTAATTTTTCTTTTCTTTTTGTGGTTTGCATCCTTGTTTTCTGGGTACTGGTCGAAGCAACAATGAACATAAAGGCACCAAAAGAGTGTCTTTTAAACTGACCAATCAAAATAAAGAGAAGCCAATAAAAAATAAAAACAATCATTTTGGAATTCAAACGGTTTCTTCTTTCCAACCCAACAAATCTTGTCTCCTTATTGTCTCTTCATTGTCTCATCTCATCTCACCTCATCTCGTCTCATCTCATCTCTTCTCATCTAATCTCATCATCTAATCTCATTTGATAGCCAAAACAAACCATCAAGCCCATTTCACAAGAACAAAAAAAGGGAAGCCGGTACATAACCTTGCACATACCCTTTTTAGCCATTTGTTTATTTTGTTTCTTTGTTTGTTTACATTTCCTGAACCTATTGCATAATGAGCACCAAAGAAGTACCCAAGAAAGATCGGAAACTAAAGGCTTCTGCTCTATGTGAGCTTTGTCATGGCCGGAAAGCTGTGATGAAACGGCCCAAAAACCTCCAGAAACTATGTAAGGAGTGCTTTTTCTTGGTCTTTGAGACCGAGATCCACAACACAATCACCTCTGCTCAACTCTTCGAAAGAGGTGAAAGGGTCGCCATTGGAGCATCTGGAGGAAAAGATTCGACAGTTCTTGCATCAATCTTAAAGACCTTGAATGAACGATATGACTATGGTCTAGAACTAATCCTTCTTTCTATCGATGAGGGAATCAAGGGTTATCGTGACGATAGTTTGGCTACCGTGAAGCGTAACCAACAACAGTATGAGATGGACTTGGAGATCGTCTCATACAAAGATCTCTATAACTGGCTGATGGATGAAATTGTCTCTTGTGCCGGAATACGAAGCAGTTGCACCTACTGTGGTGTTCTTCGAAGACAAGCTCTTGATCGTGGTGCAGCCAAGTTGGGTATTCATCATGTGGTCACGGGCCATAACGCTGATGATATGGCAGAAACTGTTCTCATGAATCTTCTTCGTGGAGATACTGTGCGTCTTGAAAACTCGTGTGCTATTCTCACGCTGTCTGCTGGTTCTCCAATCAAACGTTCCAAGCCATTCAAGTATGCTTATCAGAAGGAAATTGTCCTTTATGCTCATTATAAGAAATTGGATTACTTTTCTACTGAGTGTACTTATGCTCCAGAAGCTTTCAGGGGCACTGCTCGAGAACTTCTCAAAGGTTTGGGTGCTATTCGGCCATCTTGCATTATGGATATCATTTACAGTGGGGAGCACTTGGTACTCGCTCAAAAGAAAAAAATCCCCAAGCTGTACAAAAATGGTCGAGACAAGAAGGTTCTGGCGCTGGACGAACAAGAAGTCAATGCTGATGGAACTGTTCTGTTACCGAGCAAGAAGGACGGGAACACCTGTGAGAAATGTGGTTACATTACTTCCAACAAAGTTTGTAAGGCTTGCATGCTTCTAGCTGGACTTGAAGTGAATCGTGCCAAAAGCACAGTTGAAGGTTCTGGCGAGGGTGCAGCTAAGCTAGGAAAAACCTTGGAGCTCCTTAGCTTCTAACTTCTAAGGTTCAGATTGAATTTCCGGGTTTTTAATTCCATTCTCTGATTTTAATTCCACTTACAGATTCTCTTTCACTTTTCATTGTGCCAGCTTCACTGTTGGTTTCCATATCATTCCTCAATTATGACCTTGACCACGTAATCCGACAAATATAATCGCGTTAATCTCTTTCTCTTTCTCTTTCTCTTTCTCTTTCTCTTTCTCTTTCTCTCTTTTTGTTCACTCTCTCTTTGTTCACTCTCTCTTTGTTCACTCTCTCTTTGTTCACTCTCTCTTTGTTCACTCTCTCTTTGTTCACTCTCTCTTTGTTCACTCTCTCTTTGTTCACTCTCTTTGTTCACTCTATCTCTTAAAAGAATGACTGGAACCTGCTTGATGACTAGGAAAGACTAGTTGTTCGGCAATCACAGTGTTCTGCTTTCTTGTAGCAGCAAAAACAATCAATTCCGCAATATCTTCAGCCGTTAATGGCTCTGTACCCGTATAAACATCATCTGCAGCGGCCTTATCTCCATGGTACCGTACTAGACTGAATTCTGTTTCTACCATTCCCGGCTGAATCTCCATTACTCTGATTTTGGTATTGATCAATTCCTTACGCATAGAGTCAGTAAAGTAATTAACAGCAGCTTTTGATGCACAATAAACACTTCCACCTGGATAAGGTTCTCTTCCAGCAATCGAACCAATGTTGATTATATCACCAGAGTTCTTCTTTTTCAAGCCAGGCAAAACGGCCTGGGTCATGTTGATCAACCCAAGCACATTGGTCTGGATCATTCCGTTTATATCGGCAGCAGCAATGTTTCCAACCTGGTCTCTGCCCAATGCCTTTCCGGCGTTATTCACCAAAACATCAATATCTTGAAACTCGGCCGGTAATGTACTTAAGAACGAACCAATGGCACCAGCGTCTGAAACATCAAGTTTGGACGTATGTACTTTAATTCCACCAAAGGAATTGTGTAAATTTGATTCCAATTCTTTCAAACGACTCTCCCGTCTGGCTGCCAAAATGAGTCTAATGTTGCCTTTTGCAGCCGCTGCAAACTCTCTGGCGGTAGCGGCTCCGATCCCGGACGATGCGCCGGTAATGAGAATTGTCTTGTTTGCGAGTCTTTCTGCGGCTTTTGTTCCAAAACTCATTGATTGATTTTTTTTGATTATGCATCATTTTCTGGGGAAATATGGGGTGCCTTATATTGTGTGTTCTGTACTGCAGATAGTGGACCTGCCTAATTAGGCAACTAGGTGGCCACTTCAGGAATGTCCCTAATTGACGGTTTCCTAAATTTCTATAACTGGTTTGATTTAATTTTTCTTTTAGTTTCTCTTTGTGTTCATTTGTCGTTTGTCTTTTTGGATCCCTTTCTATTATGCACTTGAACAAGTTGAGGTTAAATTGGCTGCAAAACACAAAACTTCCTTTCTCCTAAATTTTAATATTAACCAATCTATTTTATTAACAAAAAACCATTACACATGAAATGAATCACTCAACGAGTGGAAGGATGCCAGTGAAGGACCCATAAAGTCAGAATTAACTGACGAACTTGACGACGCACGCAGCCCTGCCAAGGACTCCATTGGACATGAGCCAATACCAGAATCTGCACCATTGAAACAGTAGTTGGCCAATAATGCTGCGTACGAAGAAGAGTTGAATTTAGTGTTTGAGAAGTCGGAACTGGATACCGACCGGGGCACGTCACTATTGCCCAGTGTATTGAACGATGGTGCTGCGACCAGTGAAGCTGGCTTGACTGATGATTCAGCAGAAGCTAAGGTGGCGCTTTGAGTCTCGGATCTCTTAGATAAATATGCCTGTGAGAATCTTGGTCCGGGAACTGTTGATGGAGTCGAGGGGATTGAAGGCAGGGAGTGGGCGTGAATTAATCCTGGTCTTTTGGAATTCACCGAACCAGCGGTAGGAATAATTGGAATGCTTCTTTCTTTTCCCAGTTTTGCCACCATCAATTTATTAACAAGTTCCTTGTAGTTGGAGCTGGTACCGGTGCCTGTGCCTGTATAACCTCCAAGAGTTATAGTAGCGGCGGAACTGTTGCCACCTTCAGAACCAATGAAACCACGACTTGGACCAGTAATTGTTGAACTAGAAGATGTAGTTGCAGACGATTTAGCTTGAGAGACAACAGAATGTCCGTTGTTGGTAAATTGAGGATTACCTTTTGTTTCGCTCTTCGAAGTGGAGAATTGACTGAAGTTAGTACTGAAGTTAGCACTGAAGTTCTTCACAGAAGAAAAATGCTGATCTGCCTTTGAGGATTTAAAGAATGTGTTGACCCCATCGGTCTTCTCCTGCACTGCATTGAGAGAGAATGCATAGTTCTTCATGTTGTTGTTGTCCCAATAAGTTGCGTTGTTCACTTCATAGCGAATGCAAAATTGAGGGCTAATTGACGAAGCGAAATGGGAAAATGGAATTACAACTTGAAACTGATCGTAGTCCACAGAAGTAAACAGCTTCATGTAGGTGTAGTTGTTAAAAATCAACACACTATTCCAATTGTTAAGAGTGAGTTTGACCGACAACTTCTTTTCAAAAGCTAAGTTTTGGCACATAATCAATAACACCATCAGCTTCTTATCGGCGCTCAAGTTTGCCAGCTGCAAGTAAACTGGATGGTCTCTTTTGTCGTAAATGCTTTTGGGAGCGACAAAATTGCTGCGTGTAATCTTATAATGCTTTTCTTTGTTTTGTTCCTGGTCCACGTCCAAGTCTGAATCCGAAGAAATATCTTCTTCATCAGAGAATCCCAAGTCAGTGAAGTTGCGGTGCACCGAGAAGTAGTCGTGGGCTGCAAAAGAGTAAGTTGGTGAACCACTTGGGGAGTTTTGAAGAGAGACAGTAGAAGGTGAGTCTCTGCCATCAAAAGTCTTGACATTTGCAAGACGAGAAGCAAAACGGACGGATTTAGGCGAAATGTTAGATGTGGAGTACAGTTTCGTCAATGTTGAAACCTTAAGTGACAGCTTAAGCTTTCTTAAAGGGGGCTCGGTAGTGTATGCAGAACCGGATGAAACAATGTCGGCAGGCAACCCTGGAATCTTAGTAGTAGCATCGGCGACAGCATAAGAAGTTTTGTGTAAACCAAGATCAATGAAAGAGGCTGGGGCTTTTGATTTTACTTTGGCCACAGGCTTGGAGACGGGCTTAGGAGTAGTGCTTCCTTTAAGGGCAATTGCATTTACCAATTTCGGCCCCTCCAAATGTGGAAGATTCCATGCAGGACCGGCATACTGTATTGCTTGTTTAACCTCATCAACGCAGACGTAGTCTTTTTGAGCAACAGAGGAATGAGATTTCACGTCATTTTTTGTAACAGATGAAATATCATTTTGATCTTTTGCCTTTGATGGTTTTGTCAAAGGTAAAGAAGATTTTGCCCCCTGAGATTTAAATGTCGCAGACTTGGCGCTTATCTCTTTTCCTCGCGCAGCGGCCGAATTTGTCATCCCAGATAACACAAATCCAGTGGCAGGCGCTGAGACAGAAAACGATGAAGAAGAAGAAGAACTTGGGTCTGAGTTATCAAAATCTAAAAAGCTAGTGTTACAACTGGCATGAATCTTCAGTTTACCTGTAAAAATGTCGTCCTTAATGGCAGGCAACTGGGTCATAGAAGATAACGAACTACCAAGGCTAGGGGCAGAGCGCAGTAAGGGGCTTCCGGTGATTTCAGCCGAATTATAACTTGAAGAGAAGTCGGATAAAAAACCCCGAGACTTTTTCGAGAATGGGATCAATAAAGGATCGCTCTTCGTCTGAGAGAGCGCCATAGTTTTGGGTATGGATTTGGCGGAACCGGCCGCCAGATGGGTTTGAGGAGGAATGGCTAGGCCCACATCTTGAAAGTAGTCGGCCACCGAGATGGTCAAAGTGGACATTTGGATAAGTGGATAGTGGGAATAAGTGACGATTCGGATTCCCACTTAGAGTTCCAGAATGTCAAAAGAAGGGTTCTGGTTGTAAAAAGAAGATGGGCAAGCGCGAATTATATATCAATGAGGTCAAGCCTTTTTCTCTCCTGCAGGATGTTGGGTCCTGTAGATTAATTTTTTTAATTATTCTTCAGCTACCAGACCTGTCTGCACTACCCCATTGTTTTTTTTAGGACTCTGACTGTATGTAGTGCGTGGGGTGGAAGTGGGGTGGAAGTACTCTACTGTATATACACCCAAAAAATGTGCCTGGCTCTGAGAACAAATATGAAAAGCTCACTATTATCTGCAGATCAATGTGTCTTGGTTGGCTGGTGACTTAAGAAAGATTGAAGAAAAGAAACTTGTGAAAGGAATTACTGGCTAAGAAATGCTTAAGTTTCAGATCTCTGATACAATAGTTGGTTTTGTATTCTTGAAACATGTGACGCCATTTATGATCCGTAGGTCCAAAGCACCATGTTTGGCAGCCCTTGTATGCATGGTCGTGTTTATATTCAGGTTATGAGACAGCTCCAGGTTATCACTAACCGGTATATAATTCTACTTTTGCATGAGCTTATTCATGTAAAGCGGTTAACGCGCCACATAATCAGATATCTTTCTGCATTCTGTGCATCCAATATCCGAAAATAACAACCTTATCCGTATCTATATGCCGTCTTACATACACTATGAAACTGAATTCCTCACCAAGCATCTGCTCTGGTTTGGGTAAACGCTGGTATCAACGATAAATAAGTGATACATTAGTTTTCTAGGGCCAACCAGAAAATTACTTGCAAAAACTTCTATCAGGAATTCCCCAAAACAAGCCGTTAAAAGTTATGTTCCAGCGCTGTCCCATATTTGCCCGCGATGCCA
Organism: Australozyma robnettiae; assembly: GCA_030568975.1. NCBI lineage: Eukaryota > Fungi > Ascomycota > Pichiomycetes > Serinales > Metschnikowiaceae > Australozyma > Australozyma robnettiae. The sequence goes on from JAJMJD010000078.1 coordinate 44,756, forward strand.
TCAGCCCATCGATAGACAACAGCCAAGAGGTTCAAGGAATTCCCAAAATCGGCTCTCTGCACACCTCGGGTACAAACCTCCGACTGCTTCGGACTAATCGTTTTAAAGGGGAGGTTAATTGATATGTAAGACTGTATTTATTTAATATGTAATACTGCATTAGTTTGATGGAGAGGTTCGGCGAAAAAATCGTTTTAGTTGAGGACTTAAATTGAAACAGAGTCATTAACAGGTTGGAGTTGAAATGTAGAGGAAGGGTGTTAACGTAGAGGATCGTTGTGGATTTAAGAAAATGAATGCATTATCTGTTTCGATGTAAAAAGTGTATTCGAGTGATAAAGTGTAATTGAATGTATTTAATGTTGAGAGTGATTGAATGTATTTGAACGTTGAGAGTGGTTGAAGGTCAATGTTTATAGAATGTTTTTATCTTACGATATTTGAAAAATTAGTGTCTCACATTGTAAGTGTCTGTGCATATCTCGTAACTGTATGTCTTGTAAATATGTGAAATGTGCTAATTTCCATAAGCAACAGAAACTGTCCGTTTTCTCTTGGAAAAATTCTCAGGTCATAATTAAACTTAAATCACACAATCGGAGAAGATAGTATTAAAATGTTTGTGGCAACCATTTAATGTACTCTAACATATGATATAAGTGTTGAACTATTGAACAAAGGAATTGTCCCAAGTTCAGGTTTGATGCTCCGATTCCAAATTTGAAGTAATACAAGAACATCTGAAAACCAAGAAAAATTTCCTTCTGCCGCCTTGGTATGCACATTCGCCTTGAGAATAACTGAACTGTCAATGAGTGAAGAACAGAACTATCTATAAGTGAAGAACAGAACCTAAACATTTTTTTGATAATTGAACCATTAACAATCATAGCATCAGAATTTGTATCCGTTGGATCTTAACGTCGTCGCTAAGTCTGTTGAGGCATCAATCAATAGACTCAATGATGTATCCAAAGAACTCAATGATAGACCCAATTCAATGATAGATGCAATGGACTCAATTGTGGGTATAATCAATATCCTCAGTGTAAGCGTTCCCGTATCTTCACTAATGAATAATCATTAACGATTTAGCACTCCAAATTGAGTACCCTTGGTAACTCCTACTACTCCATTAATGCAATCCCAAAGCTAAGCTGTTTTCAACTTCTGTATATATTTAAAGTCTTAATTATCACTGTCTATATCCAAGAGTCTTTATGGTTTCTATTTTTTTACAACTCTCTATAGCTACGATTGCAACCCAAAAGTCTTCAGGGTTAATCCCAACAGAGGAACACGAAGTAAGTTAAACCCCTAACAATAACTTAAACACTAGATGCAACGTTTTCTAAGTCTCGGAGGAAAAATAAATGCTCAATGTTTTCATCAATCCCCCATTACTTTCAATTTCTTGTCAAGCCATAGGTTGCTATAAGTAATTTCTGGTGACTATTGTTGATGACGGTTGTATCATTTTTTGTAGAATCGACCAATATTATTCACTAGACCAGTCATTGAACCCCAATCTCTTCAATTTTCATTGACAATCTTTAACATTTTATCTACAATCTTTGAATCCATTAATTGACGAAACGGTCAATATGGAGATTCGTTTGCCGTTTTCTTCCCAACTAGCAACTTTAGCTCTTTGACAGCATCCTCCATCTAAGACTTCCCTCCGGATTTGAAGGACATAGTAGCAGAGGCGCATAATAAACTTAATTCTTTACTTGACATTTAATCCTTTCATGAGTCACCATTCTTCTTCATTGGATATGGTACCAAGTAAATAGCTGTCTTCCATTAGAACTATCAGCAATATCTTAAAAATAATGAAAATCTCTGTCAAGTGTCACAATTTCAAACAAAACTCACAACAAAATCCACCAATTACGACAAATATTCCTCAAATTCGTCTTGTTTTCTTCTCTTTCGATTTTTCTGTTGTCTCCGATCATTTTCCACAATCATAATATGCTCTGAATAAGATGCTGAGTATCTTTGTAACAATTTGCAGCCAGTAGTACACACCGCGCGTGAATTTGCCGTGGTCTTCACCCAATTAGGCAAACATACGCGGAGACCATGGCAAAAAGGGAACATATAATTCATTTCTTGACACCCATACCGCAACAAAACATGATATTGAATTTGAATTCCAAATAATAACATTATACTTTGGATGTTTTGTCGGAGTTCAGTTGTACCAACATGCAACGTCTTGTACAGAAGAGATAGATTGTTCTATAAGACCTACTATAGTTTTGACAAAGATGGAAGCTATTAACTAATATTAAAATTTTGAAAATTTTTCCAGTCACAAAAGCCGTTAAACACTAACCCCAACTTCCCAGAAAACTAAAACTTATAACTTCAAGAACACACAATATAAAGCTCGTACTGTTTAACGCATAATTTAAAACACAAACCTTGAAACAAACACCTGAATCTGAATCTTGCTACCAGCGGCTTGTACGCACTTCGGTAATCATAGTGCTGCATATACTTCAATGCGAAGCAGGATCACCTGGTGTACAGAGAGTGAACATAGACTACACACAGGGTGGAGAGCGCATCTAGTTGCATTGTAGCCAAGGTGTTATTATCCGTATTCATGCAACATGCGCTCCACTTGAGACAATTTCCGAAATTATCCGGTTCCATTGTTGGATATGATCCACAGCGACCCCTTCCCACAACAATTTCAGCATTATGATTTTTTGCTGAAAATTATATCTTTCAAACAACCAGCCCACGGACTACTCAACCCCGCACTCATCGTGCATTCAACAAACCACATATTTTCCAGATTTAGGAATACGATATGCACGCACTACTTCCATAAAGGGGCAGGAAAGCGGGGCGCATAGACTATGGTTCTTACTTATCTGCAGGTTGCGATATTGTGATATTGCGCTTTTTACGAGTTGCATTTCTTACACTTGCAAAATGAACCGATTTTGACATATCTTCCGTCTTATTCCATTGCCTGATATGTGGCTTGTGTCGAATCTTAAATACGTTATACGGGGAGCTTTTAGTCCTTGGTCAACATTACAAGCGGGAAAGATGTCATAAACAGAAACCTTTTTTATACAGAGACACTACCTAACTGATGCACCTTCGCTTATCATGGATTTAACCCGTCACGCGTCGTGATAAAATATCGATTTGGGCGATGGGACCGATGAGACCAAGGGTAAAAAGAACATGAATATCAAAACATAGAATTCTTGAAATATCGACATTTTCCAGCTGTCTAATACTCTCATCATTCCTCCAATTGAACATGAATCTCGTGAGGTTACATTATTTGCTTAGCTTAGATCGTTTGATCCTTGCACAATAAACAGCACGCAACTGAGTCATCCTTTCTAATCCTAAAGGAGTTAAGCGACTGAGCATCTTTAGTATGATACGTGGCGCAAACCATGTGACTAGATGTGCGAGCGCTTACCAAGAGCCATAATCAGCCACAAACAGCCATAATCAGCCACAAACAGCCACAAACGACCTGAATTTGTGGTGGGTAAGACAGGAGGGGCAGGAAGACCCGCCAATATAACTGGTCGATCGTTGGCTAGAATAGGTCGCTATGAAAGAAGGTCTGTGAAGGCTATGACAAAAAGGATGATCTCCTTTTCATTGCCCGTTTTGTAACACGATTTTCTTTTTCTCAAATAATGTCAACTGAACAGCTTTCCGGACGTCTGGGTACGTCTTCAACTTGTGTATTGTGGTCCCTGAAATTGGTGATACATTGTTAGAAGCAGTTACGGCAACACTATCTTGTGTTTATGAAGGCCATATTAGGAAAAAAAACTCACTCAATTACCGGCACTCTTCAAACCGAGACCCCAAAACCCTGTTTAGGTCCGATGAATAAAACAGTAACAAGTCGAGAATCTCAACGGTGATTCCATTTAATGATCGATCAAGATGTTTTCAGTCATGCTAGACCAATCCAAGTTGTATTGCGCAACGTCTTTATAGTCCACTTGTTTTCTTCTAGATGAAGTGGTTTTCTTCCAGATGGGTTTGATCCAAGTTGGGCTTGTGTGAGGTTTATGAACCCATGATGAAGTTAGACTGTAAACCGGGGATACAAATATTGGGGATCGGAATAACAGTAAGTATACCAAGCCAAGTTTTAGTCCATCTTGTCAAAATGAGAACACTTTTTTAGTCCGTCCCATAAGTTGTCAAGCAGGGAACACAGCTAAGTCCGCCTCGCATGTTGTTCTTCCGAATAGCCCACTGTTGGAGTTGAAAAGCAAAATAGAATTCCATTTTCTTTGGTTTTCTTAGCTCATACTCTAAGAATTATCACCATCTTCTAGACCCTTTGGTGTAGGGTGCACCGTTAATCGTTCAATGATACTAGCAGGAGGAATACCCGCCAAACTACAATTGGTATCAATACTACGGCGACGAAGTCGATGAGACGAACTTGCTAGAGTGACTATCAGCTCACTATCACGTTCCCTTTCTCTATCAATCCGGACAAGGCCGTATAGACTGGGAGCAAGAGAGACATGAGTGCTGGGATATATTGACGTTTCAGCCGTCGATGCCACTATAGAGTTATTATCATGGTTGTTGTCACCGCTCAAAACCGAAGGAGAGGCACTGGTTGATCCTCTTGAAACAATCAGCTTTAAAGGAGCCGTGCTAACATTAATTGACTGTGCTGAAATGCAGTCATCGTCGCTGTAGTCTGTAGTTCTTTGAGAAACATGAGATGCTGCCAGATTACCACCAACAGTGGAATTATTGTGAATCAGATCTCTTCTGCTTGATTGCATATACGGTGTCTCTGGTTTATTTTGACCTTGAACGAGTCTACGGACCCATCCAAAACGGCCTCTTGTATTACGCTTATCAGTATCCATATCTATCAGTTAGTTGAAGATTCAAAAATCAAAACTTCGAATTTCTATCAATTTCCTTTGATTTTCCGTTGAATTTTGTCATTTTACTGCGTCTTAACAAAATCTAAGTGTTCTTTGAAGATTCGGCCTTAGAGTAAAACACCTGATGGACGCTTTTGACCACTTTAGACCAACTAAATCAGTTCAACTTTGTAAAAGAAAATAAAGATACGATCGATTCAAATCACGTGTATTCAATGCTTTCCGAATCGGCGACGCCGGTCCTGCAAATTCCACACCTTGACGCAAAAGATGTGTACTTTCTTTATCACAAAGCAGGAGATACCCACCAAGTAAACACCATATTCGATGGAGAAACAGAAGTCGGAACAATTAAGGATACGGTCATTCTTGATCTGGAAAGGAACTCATTATGGACATTCATTGGCAAAATATTACGTACCTTATGAAGCTATAACTGGACAGTATGATAAAAAAAATGAAGTGAAGGAATTAAGGCATGAATTACTCCACAACAGATAAAAAGAATGCGCAAGCCCGGAATCGAACCAGGGGCCCAACGATGGCAACGTTGGATTTTACCACTAAACCACTTGCGC
>JAJMJD010000079.1:0-50181 GCA_030568975.1 Australozyma robnettiae
GCGCGCCCTGACTTTTACAGTCTTTTATGGTCTTTGACCACACTATAACCAATAGTAGAGGAATTTGCCCGGCGCAAGGACATTTTGGAGCGCTCCGTACCAAAATGCCGCGCCTTCCTTAGCTCTCCGAAAGCGCTCCCCGACAATCTTCGACTTGACCAAGGGTCCGAAGTCGTTTAGGTGCCCACAGGTCGGGGTAGTAATGGGAGAGGTCTGGAAAGCGTACCAAAAGCAAGATTGAAAGCGTGCCCGTTCGGCACGCCCTAAGGCGCCGTCGGGTTAATGGTTCTTTGTTCTTTTGTTTCGATGTTTGTGTTGTGTGGACACCTTCGGCCTTTTTGGGAACGGAGGTCGAGCCCGGCAAGTTCCGAGAGGGGCATGTGGCAGGTGACAAATTTTGAACAAAATATTTTCAAAAATTCTTAGCGGCGTTTTAAAGCGCCGAGATTTTCGGCACAAAAGCTTCGTTTCTATTAAGGCACCTTGAAAAAGGTGCTATAATTGCTAATATTGGCTGCAAAAACAAAGTTCCCGAATCGGGACATGTTGGGGATGAAAGTTCAATTGCCCAATATTGCTCCAGATTTTTTTCAGATTTTTTCTATTATTTTTTTGTGGAAAACTCCATGCAACTTCAGTATGGGAACAAGAGAATGTGTGGAGCAGGAAAAACCAGGAGTTGGTGAATTATTAATTAAATTTTGTAAATAACTGTTAGATAATTTGTTTTCTTTTTTAAATGTGTTCATTTTTAAATCGTTTTTCGAACTTTATTAGTTACGTGTGGGTATTAACATTTGTATTATTTGGTCAATTTGCTAGAATAGTGATTATATGTAATTAATTGTTGTAATTAAAAATCGGAAACATAATTTGAGGCAGCATTTTTTAGACAGGTATATACATAATAGTATATATTGACGGAATTTATAAAATTTCTGGGATTTGGTGCTTATTTGTTTCAATTGTTCAGTGACATGTGTTTTAAGTGAATACGGTGTAATATAGATGAGTTTATTTATAAAGAGCCTGTATGTAATGTGAGTGCATAATTGTAGATGGTATCACCTAAGAAGGTTTAGAAGAAATAGGAAGTGGTATTTAAGAAGTAGGAAAGGCAAAATGTGCTTTATTTAAAGAGAGACATTCACTCTTAATTAGAAATAGTGGTTTTCTTCATTCATTATGCAAGAAAGAAGGAGGAAGCTATACCATAATGGTTATTGAGGATTTTGCCCGTTGCTGGTCGTAATTGATAATTTGGATTACGGTTGATTCGTCACGGCGAATAATGGAGTAATGGAAGAGTTTATATTTGGGTTTGAATGTCGATCGTAGTAGAAGTCATTAATAAAATGGAGCAAGTGCTTTTCTTGCCGGCGTTGTGTGCAAGATATTCTGCATGCCGATCGTACCTGCTAAGTGCCTAGATGTGGCATGGGCATATAATCCCAGTTTGTATAGAGCAGAGACTTCAATTGAAAGAGAACGAGATAAAAATGAAAACATGACAAAGATTATTAGATAATATTAAAAGAAACAAATGAAGAATGGTCCCGAATCTTGGTCTCAAATTCTGGGGGGGGCGCCTGCAGATAATGTGTACCTTAACTCGCATTGTCTCCCTCTCCTGCCGTACTCCTTATGCGGTTCTTGATGCACCATAGCACTGACCAATTCATCACTCCTACCGAGTACTTAAACAGCGTAGGCTGGGAGCGATTTTTCAAACTAGGACCTATCTATTTTTTCCTTGGGCGTAAAGCACTTCGAAGGAAGAGAAGGTGTGAGTACAGAACTTGACAACAATCAGAGATCAAACACTGCAATTAGATCAAGGTTCACTTCACATATTCATTTATCCGCTGTCTTTCAAGTCACTTCTAGCTTTTTGCAAAGCCCATCAATCTTTGTTTGAGCCTGGTGACAATCGTGTTATCTAAATACTAAAGCAAAACACCAAATCCTAAATATATCGAACACCAAGTGTTACTCCAGTCTTGCATTGATCTGGTTGTATTGAATTTTCTGGCACGCTCATACACACACACATAAGTGACTTATTGGGCTTTCATAGCTCTCCTCTTCAAGTCCGTCAACCTCCCGTCAACCTCCCCCAAAAATAATCTACCCTTCATCACAATAGTATCGTTTAATAACTATATTAAGCCAGGAGAGCGCATTCTGCATAAAAAAACTTAAAGCCACAAACTACAGGATCAACCTGCACATACAACCGACACACACCACATATTCGGCGTACAAGCACAGTGTTATCAAAAATCATCCTGCAAATAATATCATCCCTTCTTGGTTCTAAATTAAACTTTGGAACAGCATAATCCTGCAGACAACGACGCACTCAACCTCTCTTATTTTCCAATTTACCGAATGTCGAACCTACTTTCTTCGCCTCGTCACCAACTTTTTGGCGGTATTAATACTGTCCACTCTCCAACTTTTGAGTTTTCTAGAGAGCCAGTAAAAGAATCGTCTAATACAGATTCTATCGACTCATCTTGTTTGCAACCTCTAGCAAAGAGAGCTACCGAAATCACCGCAAACGTGTCTACGACAAGCACAGATTCTGCCTCTACAGTACTGTTTCTGGGTTTTGTCAGTATCAGTACTAATACAGAATCACATTCTTCTAGTCCTATTACTTCTCTGAGCAGCATAGTGGCTACTGCAACCACATCTAGCGTTACTGTATCTTCAACGTCAGAACCACTGAAAACATCGGAAATGTCTGCATCAAACAGTTCTTCTACAGTTTTGCTGTCTCTGGCTATTATATCCAGTAGCTGGCTGCTGGCAACCATTCTGCTGCTGATCTCCTCCGACCAGAGATCAACCACATCTTCTTCGTCGTTTTCTCGGAGCACTTCTTCTCTGGGAACTTCTTCGTCAAGTTCAATTCTGAGCAGCACTTTTCTTTCTCTGAGCACCTCTAGTAGCATATTGTCCTCGTCTTTGTCTTCGTCTGTGGAGTCTACATCGTCTTCAGCATTGACGTCTTCTTCGACATCATCATCTTCTAGCACATCTACACTAGTGGATTTTTCATCATCGGCAAGCAGTTTTTTTTCTTCCGAGAGTTCTCTGTTCAGCACCTCTTTTCCATCTTCGACGTTGGTGTCATCTTCAACTGAGCTGTCTACTTCGAGTTTTGAATCTATTGCAAGTAGCACCACACCTTCGACATCATTAATAACGAACACACCTTCCACAACAAAAGCACCTTCTAGCTCGATGCATTCATTCTATTCGACCATAGTCTCACCAGACACAACAATAACCACATTAATCACCATTCCTACTGCTGCCGAAACAAGCAGTTCGGCCTCCCACAACGATGATGGCACGCAAACGGGCAAACTTGTAGGTGGTATTGTTGGAGCCATTGGTGGATGTTTGATAATTGGAGTCTTTGCATTTTTATTTCTTCTCTGGCGTCGGAGAGGCCGCATCACCAATCAGCTGCCTGACTTTGCAGACGAGAATCTGCAAGAGACCCAGGAAAAATTTGGATTCAAGAAATTGTTTGGAGCCAAGTTCACACCTGCTTCAGGATCTCGTGGAATCTCAGGCTTTAATGATTTGGAAAACCAACTTGACATGAAGTCTGCCGCTTTAACGGGAGCAGCTGTAGCAGGTGGGCAATACGGATCTCACGACGCAGATACAGATTTCGAATATCGTGGAGTTAGCAACAGTAATAATTTAGGATCTGTCTTTAGATCAAGTGGTAACAATACTGGGCTGAATAGTGGAGGAGTGAATTCTAGTTCAGCCAGTACTCGGCAAAACCACTCCAGGTATAATTCGGTTGTCGTTCCGGCGATGGAAACCATGTCCGAAGATGATCAAGGGCATGAAGAAATGTTTGAGTTTAATACCGATAATCTGCATGGGTTGAGTGACCAGGAGCCATCTTCGGAGTTTGACTTTGAAGATGATATACTCTTGCCACCTGACCGGCAACCGGTTTTTCCCAGTGGAGATTACCATAGTAATACTTCGAAGCTGCGATTCACTGAGGAAATCTAAGTACCACAAGTTGTTTTTTGATGCTTGAACATTGACGGTGGTAATTTTTTTGCATTTATGAAGGCCAGAATTGAATTTTGATCTGGTAATAATAATAATTAATATATTAAATAAAGACAGAATTTTTTTTTGATAGAAGAATGGAAAAATTGGAAAAATGGAAAAGCTGGGTTGAATCAGAGAGAGCCAAACAAAGACAGCAAAGAGAACAACACAAAAGAAGAGAAAACAAAGCAAACAAAGCAAACAAAGCAAACAAACAAAACAAACAAAACAAACAAAATACCCTCAAATTTTCCTGTGAGACAAACTATTCCATGAACAAAAAGCCAATTGAAAGGAGAAAGAAAAGTAAACAAAGAAAAGTAAACAAAGAAAAGTAAACAAAGAAATGTAAACAAACAAAAGTAAACAAACAAAAGTAAACAAACAATAAGGACAAAGCCAAAAGTAAACACAACAATCACTGATCTCCTTTATCCAAAAATTATCCCCATACCCACCCACGTACTCCCACTCCATACAGGCCAAATTCAAATTTTCACCACCACCGTTCTTACCATGTCCGCCAAAAACGTGTTAATCAAATTGATTGTTGGTGCCGGCCAGGCCGCTCCATCACCACCGGTCGGTCCTGCGCTTGGTTCCAAGGGTGTAAAGGCCATCGACTTCTGTAAAGAGTTCAACGCCAGATCTGCTCACTATAACCCAGGAACACCAATTCCCATTCTTATGACCGTTAAACCTGATAGATCATTTTCATTTGAGATGAAATCTCCTCCTACTTCTTGGCTTATCATGAAGGCTGCGGGAATTTCAAAGGGAAGCGATAAGCCAGGCCATAACATTGTGGGAACCATTTCCTTGAAACACATCTATGAGATTGCCAAAATCAAAAAGACTGATGAGAGACATAAGGACAAGGAGTTACGGTCTATTTGTTCGTCTATTATTCTGACGGCTAAGGTTGTGGGAGTCGAAGTGGTTCCATAAATACTTGTATATATAACTGGGAATAAATATATGGCGATGAGCCTATTGCATTGGAACAGATTGGTACTGTATTCTTTTGTATTTTAATCTTTTGTATTGGATTGTATTCTGTTGACTTTTGTATTGGATCTTTATGTAATCAAGGTTGGAATATCTTCTCTTGATTTGCTCCCTTCAAACGTTTACTTATGATTTGCTCAAGAGATCACGTTTTCTTTTTCTTTTCGAAAGCGGCAATATGTGCTTTCGATTGGTCAACAGTCGTATGTTCGTGGTCATCTCCTTTTTCCACTTGATACGTAACACTTGCATCATAGTTGATTCTCTCCTCAACAGAACACATCTGCACGCTCTTGAGCCACGCATCCTCGAAACAGTCCTCCACAGAGATACGGCACGCTGGTGCAAGTTCAACCATCCGCCCAATTAATGATCTACAGTCCTCGGGCAATGCAAACAATAACCTACCAGCACCGGTCTCGTTCGAGGTATGAGCAGAACCTTCTGTATCAGGATCATGATTGTCTTCGGGACTGATTTCTGGAACAGCATCACGTATGTCGTTCATATTCGAAAGTCCTCCCTCTTTTTGCTCGGGTTCTTTGACGAGGTAGTCGTTCAAAGAAACACCATCTTCACGCGTGGCAAAGAGCTTAAAACTATTATCAGTTAGCTTTGGAACCTTCCAAGGAAACTTTTTCAACATCATGCAACAGAAAATAATGGCAACAGACCAAACATCAACTGGACGAGGATCATATTTGTTAAAGACACAAACTTCAGGAGCCAAATATGGATCTGACCCAACGATACCGTGCGCTTCTATCAAAGTCTTGGTAAATGGGTAAGAGAACACAACGGCAGATCCAAAATCAATGATTTTGACTACTCCACGAGCGTCCACAACACAGTTATCAAGCTTCAAGTCTCTATGAGCCAAACCCATGGAGTGCAAATAATTGACACCGAAGAGAATTTGCTTGAAACAACAGTTGATTTCCTCGCGAGACATTTGATTAGACATCACAATAGCGAATAAATCAAAGTCACAGTATTCCATCACTTGCAAGATACGCTCATTCTCGTAGCAAATTTCCACCGTTTCAATAATATTTGGGTGCTTCAAAGTCAGCCCAATACAATACTCACCGGTGATTTTCTTTGCGTATTCTCTTTTTGTCTCATTTTGGTGCTTAGTTCTGAATTCTTTCACGGCAAACACTTTTTTGTCTGATAAACGATTAACTACGCGAACTGCACCACCGGCACCAGCACCCAAATTCTCCTGAAACTTACTGTATCGTTTTGAGAAGGGCAATTGTTGTTGTGGGGCGATGATACCTGAAACAGAGCCCTTGCGATCATTAACACCACGTAAAGACGGCGTTCGGCTGACAGACAGGGTGCTTAAGCCATCATAACCACCGGGAGATTGAGAGATTGAGTTTTCAGAGTTCATCGAGCTGTAAGATTGGTTGGTCATGGATGTGTTGAAAACAGGAGTTTGGGGCATTCCAGGGTATCCATTATAATTGTTTGAGCGCAAAGAAGATGACAAAACACCCAGAGCCAGCGACAGAGGCGAATTACCAGATTTCTTGAAAAACCGCTTTAAGTTAGCCATAGAATTGTGACGCAGGCTCACCACCGCTGGTGGGGGATAAGCAGGAGCATCAATTGAGCCCAGCCCAGTTGAAGAAGGGGACATGCCAAAAACCAGAGTATCATTTTGTTGAGCATTATTATACAACAGTCCCAAATCTGTCAGAGATTGTTTTTGAGGTTTCTTACTCAGGAACATAAAGGATAAGCTTGACTGAGAGCCCAGGCGTGCGCTAGTTGATAAATTACCTTGCTGAGCCTGAGCTTGAGCCTGAGCCACCCTCTGTTTTGAGATAATAAAACGGGGTTCAATTGAATGAGAACCAACTTGTGGCGACAGAAAATGAATCGAAGAAATGGGTTGACCATTTGGGAGGTTTGGTACATGATCTTGTTGTGGGGTTACACTGGACATTCTCAAGGCATTGGAGAGATTGGAAGAGCTGAAGCTCCCGGTTCCGTTTGACTTGCCCAAAGAGGAGGGACCAGGACCAAGGTTTGAAGCACGGCCTCCAGGAACAGCATAAGGAATCGAGGAGGACAAACTCTCACTTCCGTAACCACCAGTGGAGAAGAAGGAAGTGTGAGAGACGGAGTTTGTTCTGTTGACGCGAGGACTGAAGCCAGCAATTGGTCCACGGGCAGGAACCAGACCCAAATATGACGCATCGAAAGGACGAGAAGCGTTGGTATCACGAGGCGAGGCATCAAAGCCACCAGTGACGACGACCGGACCTTTGGAACCCGGACCAGCTTGGATATTGGTTGGAGAACCACCCAAAGATATCACATCATTGGTTGAAGCCACAGCACCAGAAGAAGAAGAGGGATTTGGAGGACCCTCTTCCACACGAACAGGAGCCTGAGTACCAAGATCCGTCGACAGATTGTTGGTGGAACTATCAGGATGTTCGGGGATGGGCGGTACTTGTCCAACGGGGAAGGGAGTCGTAGTTGTAGCTGACAGAGGGGCCTCGTTCAATAATTTTGTCAAAGTGCTGACGGGAGGTTTCCCCATAGATGGATGACTGGCCAGAGACTGGTCCATTCTAGGGTTTTTCAAGTGGAATGGCGGATAGAGCGGAATGATAGGCGAACAAGCCAAGGGCAGAGGATGATGATGATGATAATGTAAACAGAGGAGTTACACCAGCAACGATCGGACGAAAGAAAATTACCGAAAAGCAAATGGATTAACAAAAACCGATACCGTACAGTTCCACTAGGAAAGAGTTCCGAAAGCAAATGAAAGGAGAGGGGGTGGGTATAGACGGGGGTCAAGAGAGCACAGTCAATGGTGAGTCATGAACACCAGAAGGCAGAAGAAATCGAAAAGAATTTGAAATTGGTTTTGTTACGAAGACGAACAAGTTTCAGATTTTGCAATTATCAATTGGAAATTGGGTATAAGCAAGCACACTGTCAAGTAGAAAGGAAACAGTAGTAGGAACTGTGGGCAGTGTGTGGTGGACGATCGGCAGGACGCAATGTTAGGGAGCAGTGGGAAAGTAAGGGGAAGGTAATAAACGAGATAAAGTGGAGAAAACGGGGATAATGAGAGGAAATTGAAGAAATTAGGGGTAAATAATGGAAAAATATGGAAAATCGAATATTTTTTTCAGGTTTTTTCTTCACTTTTTCTTATTTTTTGCTTGGTTTCATGGCCTTTGTGGATGCTGATAAGTTGCAACCAAATGAAATTACGCCTATATGACATGCCGGTTCATTTCTATCACGGCATCGCCGGTCCATTAATCGCCGGATCTTCAGATTGAACAAAACAAAGATAAATAAATAAAAAACAAGAAGAAAAAATTAAAATTTCATTTTCAGATGTTCAAAATTTAAACTTTGTATTATAAAATTCCTTCATTCCTTTCCGTACTTCCGTATCATTCTCTTCCGTCTTCCTCACCATTCCCTTACTATCCCGTACCATTCCCTCACTCTGTTGCTCTACCTCTTGGCTACGTAAGAAGAGTCAGATTAGCTGCGAAACTACGTTGCCGAAAAAGGCCGAAAACAAAACAAAGGTCACGTGACACACGGTAAAATCAAGATACTTTGAAGAAGCTTCTCCGTCCATTGCTTGCTTATTGCACTCGAGCGACTAGCCATTTCACTACTTCAAGTAAAACAAGTTAATTTTTCGTTAAAATTTATTGTTATTGTTTTTTCACATTCCGTTTCCGGTAATCCACTTCCCGATCTGGTTTTCCGGTTATCTGGTTATCTCATCGTGGGATAACCCGATTAGCTATTGGCTTCACTGCATCGCTATCGCCCTAAGGACTCTTGGGGCGGACCTACGCAGGGCCGGAATATGTCGCCCGGTATAGGGATGAAGAAGCAAGAGATAGGCCGATGAATTGGGGAAAAATAGCATAGGATAAAGGGATTTGATTGGTTTATACTGGAAAGAATTCCTGGATGGGATCTTTTCTTTTTTTGATTAGCTTTAGTGCGTTTTGGTATGTGGGGATTAGGGCCAGAGGGTCAAAAGAGCCTAGATATGATGATGATAGGATTATTTATGAAGTAATGGTTATTTTAATTAAGATTGTGGATAATTTTTGATGGTTGGAGATAATTTCTGTGAAAGTTGTGATGTTTTAGTTGGTCTTCGTTGAAGTGTCTGTGATTCACACCGACTGTTAGCTTCAAGTATCATTTAAGAGATTAAAATTATTTTCATTTAACTATACGAGACTTCTAGTGTATTAAAGGCACTTCTTGGGCAGTTGTAGACAGTTATAGTACAATCACTTTTTGGCTATAGCTTTTGATCTATAATGAGATTTCTTTTGATAATTACCACAAGTCCAAAAACTGCTTTTGTCTGAAAAGTGCTGATGGGCATTGATATGCGATAAGTTGATGAAAAGTCATTAAGACGTAAGATAAAGAGACACTTACGTACATTTTCTGTCTTTCTTTGATCTTCCTTGCAGCTCCTCTTTGATTTCCCTCGATTGATAATTTCCATCATTAAGCTATGTCAATGTCTTTCGCTTCATGCTATTACCTTCTCAAAGCTATGATCAGCTCCTTTTTGTCCTGATCAGAACTCTCCATAACTCATTTCACTACCGGCGTATGTCCGTCCTTAAAGAGAATCCTGCCCGTAGTTTGAAAGTTCCTTCTAAGCCAAAGAAGCTGGTCATTGAGCGTCTTCTATTGTATTGATTCCTCCACAAACCAAGGCGTTATGATTGTACCTTAAGATGCTTAAGATGCCTTAAGATGGTAGCCTTATAATTGTAGCATTGAAATGACAAGTTCCAAATAATCATTCCATAGATTTTAGACCTGATTATCTCCATCTATGCCTTTTTTCTTCCTCCCTTCTTCTTTGATGCCTTGCTACCCTTCACTTCTGTACCAGTCGAAGCAACAGCCAATTTTGATTTGCCATCCGATTTTGGATTGCCTAGAGGGTACTGTAATGCTTCACGCATGGAATTGAGTTTATGCTCCAACTCCTCAACTGTATTGGGCTTTTGCGAGAGATCCTTCATTTTTGCTTCCTTTGCTTCCTGGTTCTTTTTATCAGCTCCAGTAGCCTTTTCTTTTTTCTTTCTCTCTATAGCTGACTTTTTTTCTAATTCTTCGATAAGAGAGGCCGTGGCTTGGTATACTTCATCTTGCAACTCATAGTCATACAACTCCTTACGGCCATCCTTGAGGATACGACACTCTTGGATAAAGTTACCTCCATCTTGCGGTCCCAACACTGGAGCAAACATAGCAAATAATATGGATTGTGCTCCTTGAAGACAACTCTTAAAGACCATGAACCAGAGGGGAATCAAGAGGAGATACAAAATCAAACCCCAGATGGTACCCATAGAAAGAAATCTCCGCGTAGATGGACTCAGCATGAGACCTGGGTTTACTATACTGACCTGAATGTTGCATGGAGCCTTATCAGGGCGAGAATAGTGATTTACATCGCGTTGAAACAGCCTACCAAACATGCCCAAAAGAAGCTTTGAGGTTCCATAAACTTTCCAAGGAGCCTGTTTAGGGTATGGCCTTTGTTCCCAAAAAATATCAGAGGTATCTACAGTACCTAAAGCTTGAGAAGCACATGTTGTAAGAACAACTCTTACATCACGGTCTGGTGGTTGGACATGTAACGAAGGACGAAGGAGGGTCAACAAATGATAATGACCCAAGTAATTTACACCCATTTGTCTCTCTACGCCATCAATTGTAACAGTGCGGTCACTTCCTCTAGGGATACAATCAGCTGCACAGCAGACAACACCATCCAAACGTCGAGGAGTACGGGTGTCTAACCAGGTGGTGGCAAAGCGACGAATTGAGTGAAGCAGCAGCAAATCACACTGTTCGGCAAAAATCAACGGATTGGTGGTCTTTTCTCTCATATCGTTAACAAAGTCAATTGTCCATTGATCATCGGTCGACCGGCACAACAACACCACTTGTGCACCTTTTAGGGCCAATTGGTAAACAACTTCTGCGCCTAAGCCGGACGTTCCTCCGGTGACAATGACTACGCGTCCATGCATGTTTCGTTCAAAGGTGTTGGAGGCACCTCCAAAGTAGTATTTGACGGCAGCCAAAGCCCCCAAGATGGGAACATAAGTTCTAATATGTTTCCAACCGGGAATGGATTCTGGGCCATCGAAAATAGCACTTGAAATGATATCAATAGGCATTTAGGATGTGTTGTAGATGAATAAGGTGTGTATTGAAATATTGGAGCATAGTAAAGTATAGGGAGTATAGGAAGGCTAGTGGAGGGTAGAAAGTGGAAACAGAGAAAGAAGAGAGAGGATGAGATGGACGGTTCTTTTGAAATGAATTTTTGAGAAACGATTGAATTTCCTTTGTTTTGTTGATGTTTCGGGGCTTAGGTTATGGTATTTCATTGTATGAGTATCTCAAGTTAATGGATGTTTGTTGGTATTTGTAGGTGTTTATTGGTATTTATAGGTGTTTGTTGGTATTTGTAGGTGTTTGTTGGTATTTGTAGGTGTTAGCGTATGTGAATTGATAGTTAATTTGAAAAATTTCTGATTTCTTCTTGTTTTACTTTGGTTTCATTGGGTATATGGAACAAGGAATGGTATTATGCATTGAGCGTTGGGAGTGTTGCCCATGGTCAAATTCAGAATAAATTGAAAGTGTCAAGGAAAAAAGCCACGAAAAGTATTCTTTCTCCACTGTTTTTCAATGAAAAATCCTAGTTCCAGTCACCACATTGCCTAGGTAAAGAACCTACGGAATGAGATCGGAAACCTACAGAAATCAACAAAAAGCAAAAGGAACAATGGAAACAAGGAAGAAATGAAAATAAGAAAACAAAACAATCTCTTCATTTACAAATCACCTATCCATTTGATCAAATCCCCTTGTTCTTACTCTTCTGTTCAGCCACATCAAACTAGACAGAACAATTCCTTATCCAAAAGATAAATGCAATAAAATTATGTTAAAAATCTCTTCCTTCTAAAATTTTCTTCTGACCAAAAATGTTCTTCTTTCTTGTACCTCATCCTATTTCATCTCGTCTCCATCTCATCGCATCTCATCTCCATCTCATCGCATCTCATCTCTACCAAAACACACTACAAACTGCAATAATGGACGAAGTAGCTATCTATGTAACAAGAGGTGACGACGCAGATAAACATGCCCAAGAGTCTCTTGGGTCGGCAGCGTCCATCCAATCAGCTGGCCATTATGCTTCCTTCCGTAATGCTGAATGTCCAATCAATGGAGGTGCTTTAAGTGGTATGGGTCCTGGCCAACGTCTCTTTGTAGCTTCTCCAAATAAAGCTCTTATCACATCTTATGCTTGGGGTAAGGAAAGTGCCGACCAAAGATTCCCCGTTCCTGAAGCATTATCTTGTTTGGCCTTGGCCCAACTACCTGCCAAATCTAACGGTTCTCTTCACCAAGATGCAGAATCTAGTGAAACCATATCTGCCGATACCTATCTTGAAAAAACAGCTTACTCAACTCCTTGGCTTCTCGTTGGAGGCTCGAAGACTGGCCGCTTGTACATATGGGAGTTGTCTCTGGGAGACCTAGTATGCGTCAAAGATGCCCATTACCAAGAAATCTCCAGCATATCTTTTTCTAAATGTGGAACATTTCTCGTTTCGGGAGGTCTTGATACCAGAGTACACATCTGGGATACCATGAGTCTTGTTACACCCGCTCTTCTGTCTGGATGTAAGCCATTTGCTACATTTTCAAACCACTCTTTGCCAATCACCCAGGTAGAAATATACTCTTCTACTATGGTATCGGACTACAAGGTCTACTCTTCTTCCAAAGATGGTACTGTTTGTGTTTACGATGTCTTGACTAAGTCATTACTCACCACTTTCATTTTCCCCATGCTGGTCCAGTGTTTTGCTCGTGAGCCAGCCGGACGTGCTTTTTACGCGGGTCTTTCCGATGGTACGATAAGACAAGTACCATTGTACGTTTTGAACCCACACTCTCGTGTCTTGGAGGCCATTGGTGGTAGCGGGAAGGTGGTCACTGTTGAATCTGATCCAAACCTTTCCGCAACTTTTGTTCATCATGTCTCCTCTGGTAACGGGGCCACTTCCATAGCTGGTTCTGTCACCAAGGGCTCCAAAAATGCCACTCAAGATTCTGCCCCACCAGGATGTGTGCCCACAGTAATGAAGGTATCCATGGATGGTATGCAAATAATCTCAGGAGACTCATTTGGACAAACTTTTGTCGCAGATGTAGTGACCAAGCAGGTAGTGAAAGCTTTCACTGCTTGTAAATCGCCAATTGCATATCTTGCCGTGGATGTCTGCGACAAGAACACCCTCCAATCACAAGCTTTCTTTGAGAAG
The DNA here is from genome assembly GCA_030568975.1 of Australozyma robnettiae. NCBI lineage: Eukaryota > Fungi > Ascomycota > Pichiomycetes > Serinales > Metschnikowiaceae > Australozyma > Australozyma robnettiae. The sequence continues at coordinate 13,497 of JAJMJD010000079.1, forward strand.
AAGCACAGACTTCTTCCTCCGCTCAAAAGAGTGTTGATTTCGACAGATGCCTCCAAACACACATTGACCATGCAATTGCCAGGATATTCTGAGTCTGAAGAGAGTTTCAAGCTGTGGCTCGAAAGAAAAGCACAAGAAGAGTATGGTCTTCTTAGAATGCCACAGACCAAAACAGAAGCTCCTGAATCCGACTCTACCCAATCTAAGGACCTTCAAGTCAAGTTAGACAAAGTTTCTGCTGCTTACAATGCATTGAAAGATCAGTACGAAGAATTGTTGGCTGCTCATGGCATGTAAGCAAGTGCAATTATAATTGCAATTGGTTGAAGAAAAATGAAGGAGAAAATTGCAACATGAAATCCAAAAGACAAAACCCGTGTCTTTGTTGAAATGATTCAAAAACCTCTTTCTTTTAGTGCAAAATTGACGATTGTACCTCTTTTTTTGCAACCAAAATACTCCTGCACACAAGCGCGAGATGCCCATCTCCTCCAAAAATGCACTCTAATGAAAGAACCCAATTTCTTTGTCAACATGTCAGAAGTGAAACTTTCGAAGAAGCAGGCCAAATCTTTATCGTTCAGAAAACCAAAGGCCGAACGTGAACAAGAAGCCACACAAAAAAAAGAAGAAAAGGAAAAGAGAAAACGGGAAGAAGAACACAAAGAAGCAGACGCAGATAAGGAAAATGGAGCAGACGGAGCAGATGAAGCACCTAAGAAAAAGAGGAAGACCAGACGAGGAAAGAAAGGCAAAGGAGTGAATGGAGGAACTGGGCCCAGGTTTCTTTTGTTTGTTGGAAACCTTCCTTACGACATTCAACAGGCTGAGCTTGTATCACACTTCAAGAACGCTAATCCGGACCGGATCCGGGTCAGAAAGGAGAAGGGAATTGCATTTTTGGAGTTTGATAACGATAATCGGGAGATCCAAAGCAAAATGGATACTGCTCTTCGAATGCATCACCTGGTTATCCGTAATAGAAAGATAAATGTGGAACTTACTGTGGGTGGAGGAGGAAACTCCGAGTTCAGACAACAGAAGTTGAAGGAGAAGAATGAGAAGTATGATGAAGAACGCAAGACCAAACAGAAGGAAGAGGATAAAAAGAAGAAAAAGGAGATTCCAGATGGAATGCATCCTGCTCGTGCTGCTATGATGAAGAGTCAAGGAAAGGATTAGGTCACGGATGAAGATATAATGAAAGGAAGATTCAGGAATAGATAAAGCGAAGATACACTTGCAAATGTTTCAAAAAGTATTACCATACATCAATAGAGGCATTCCCCCGGCTACCCGAGTAGAGGCTCCAATTAGTCAGAACAAGCCAAATTAATGGAATAACCAGAATCACAAAGGTATCTTCATGTTTGGTTAACAAACAAAAAACAATCAGAATGGGTAGATTTGGGATTAGTCCATGTGTAATGAGTGAATTGGACATGGCGAATAAATTAGCCAGAAGTAGAAAAAGCGCAAAATATGACCGAAATAGGCCAAAGAAAAACATAGAGCAATAGAATTTCAACATTTCTCTTTATAGCCGCTCTCGCGCCCTCCTTTGTTTGTTTCGAAATAGTACCTGTGGCCGGTTCCCATGAATCAATGTGGTGAGATAATGGACTAGGCAATTAGGGTCATTGAAAACAGCAACATGCTTACAAAATGGTACATTTCTTATTGCGGCGCACGTGAGAGCGTTTCTCCGGCATCGAAGAGTCAGATTTGGATTGCTTGGCCAGTTGTGGAGCCACAGAAGCTTTCTTTAGGTTTGGCGGGTCTAATACAACACGAATGCAGTAGTCGAAAAGCTCCTGAACACCAACCTGGGTTGCCGCAGAACATTCCATATAGGAAACAGCGCCGATGTCCTTCGCCAATTTGATACCTTGAGCCTCGGAAATGGGTTTTTCGTTTCTGCTGTGCAACTCGTCTAACTCATGAACGTCTTCTCTCAAATCCAGCTTGGTGCCAACCAAAAGTATAAGGATATCACGAGGCAGATGATGAAGAATTTCAGGGATCCACTTATCTTTGACATTCTCAAACGAGCTGGGACTCACCACAGAGAAACAGCATAAGAAGATCTCTGTCTGTGGGTACGATAACGGCCTCAAGCGGTCGTATTCACTCTGGCCAGCGGTATCCCAGAGACCCAACTTGATAGGTTCACCATCAATCATTACTGATGCAGAATAGTTATCGAATACTGTTGGAATATAGTCATTGGGAAACGTATTGGTGGTATAAGAGATAAGAAGACATGTTTTACCGACATTTCCGTCTCCAACAACAACAGCTTTTATGCTTCTCATATTGCGTGGGTTGAGCTTTGGGTGTATGTCGACTTATGTGTATTGAATTAGGCCTTTAGTGTCTGGCAAGATAGAAACAGTTGAAGCTGTAATAATCTTCTACACGGTTCAAATGGAAGTGAAGGCGGAACAGAGGATTTAGGCCGGATGCAGAAATGGACTGTTTGGAAAACGCACGCGGGGCTAAATGCTGCGCTCTGATTGGCTACTGGATGGCTGTTCACCGTAAAGAGAACAGATGGTTTCGACGACTCGATTGGGAAGCCGTTTCTATGCTGATTTTTCAGGGTTCGGTGGGCAAGGCAGACCACCGGGCCCAATTAAAATAAAATAGATCTTGAACCAACCGAAATTAAGAAGGTTTTTTAGAAAATAAATAAAAACTTGGAATTTTTAGAATTTATTTTCTTCATAAAAATAAAATAAATTTACTTGAACTGGCTCGATGTCGTCACTCTTTTTCATTTAAGATGTGGTTTGTTCCCAGCATCGAAACCTGTCTGCAGGGCACAGTTTACCAAAAGAGATGAATCCTGCAGGTAATCATCGTAAATGCGCATCGTCCAATTTTTAGTCTTGCAGTTGGTCCTAACCTGGATGGATTGGTGTGATGATTAGGAGGTAGAAAAGTAGGAGGAGTAAGGGAATTTCAAGAAGTTTTTATTATTTGTTTTGTTTTGGCTAATTTTCGTTTTACCTTTTTGCACTTTGTTTCTTTTGTTTTGGCTTGCTTTGTTCGTTCGTTTCTGTTTGATGTGACTGCAGTTGATACTCGGCCAGAAACATGTTCTCCGAAGAAAAATGTGAACTTTAATCAGCAAGAGGGGTAACTTAGAAAATTTCCTTTTTTGGAAGACTCTGAACCGATTATTTCGTGTTGCGTGGTGTTGTCATCAGAATACCACTTCTTAAGAAAAGGAGAATGTGGGTTTCTTAGTAGAAGCCGTCGTGAGCTGGGATGTAAATTATATTGCATTTAGACTGAATATAAGTTTGATTCAGAATCTTTCAAATTCATTTTTGGTAATAAGAAATGGGCTTGGTTTGAAAGTTGCAGTAGCATGGAAACGTACATTGAAGATGGAATTCATAGTTCTATTGACTTGTTTTAGAATAAGTGGGAATATTTGAGTTTTGGAAGGTAGTAGTCAACTTCTGCAGTTGATCGTAGGGTTTCAACTTAGTCACGTAATTACCTTCAACTTAGTTACGTAATTACTTTCAACTTAGGTACGTAATTACTTTCAACTTAGTTACATAATCACCAATTAAGACAGTGCGTACAACTTTACAAGAAATTTAGTTACATGATTGAACTTATTTAACTCTGTGTCAATAAGTTTCATACAGAAGTCAAAGCTATGAAGTTTCAAATGGAAAATGGTTTCATTATTGTCTCTAGGTATTAGGAAGTACCGTTTATTACAGGCACATTTCAAACAAACCTCTCCAATTGATCAATTTTTTTCTTTTCATCACTGATGATTTGTTTATTCTAACCTTTCTCCAGTTTCTCCAGTTACATGGTTTGTCATCGTTTGTCAGAAGGAACAATATTGAAACCAAGAATCTTCAGCCTACTTCGACAACCTTTTCCAGTTTAAATCAATAAAACCGATTGAAAATAGAGTAAACAATGCGTTTTAAAAAGAGGTAGCTATGTGATGTGTATGCCTCTTCTTCAAACCGCTATTGACTATATCTATGGGGTACCAAATCTGCCAAGGAAGGGGGTAAATCAAACATAAAAGGAACCAAAAAAAGATTGCAGCACCACAGTTTCACACATGGTCTCCCGCTGCATTACTCAGTGTGGCTCTAAGTGGCTTGACTAACGTTGATCGGACGGGAAACAGTATTTTCCACTTGATATGGCCGCAACCGGAAGAGGAATTTTGAAGTTTGATTAATCAAAAAGAGAGGGTCACAACAGGAGATGAATATGTGCTTTACTTTGTTGTTCTGGGTGTAATATAATTCTTGTGAAACTTCATATCCATGAGGTATGTTCTAGAAGAACTATCTTGCTAAAAGAGGGAAAAGATAGAGAGAAGTATTTGAAGAGTTCATTCCCTAAAAGAATGGATTATATTGTCTTCAGGAGATTAGATTGTCTTCAGGAGATTAGATTGTCTTCAGGAGATTAGATTGTCTTCAGAGGGATTAGATTGTCTTCAACGTTCAAAGAACTAGGAAAACACTACTTTATTTCTTTTGAAGAAGAAATCAACAGAAATACAAACAAAGTAACGACAAAAAGAAAAAGAAATAATCTTTTCTCTGGTCTAAAAGAACATTGCCCAATAGGGCCCCTTTGGAACAAGAACCTATTCCAATCATTCAATGAGGGAACCCATTAATCAAAGAAAACAAATACCGGTAAACAATAAAAACCCTTAAGTACCATTAATACGCACTTTGACCCAATTAGGAAATAGACCATATCAATCAAATCGACTAAACTAACGAATTCAACCAAACCAGACGAAAGGAAACCAAGTTTCAAAAATCAACATAATATCTTGAAAAAAAAGATCCAAAAACAAAAAAATTTCTCTAAAACTTCGCCATAGCCTCCCAAAATCCCTAAAAAAACAACTCCCTTTCTACTTTCAGCCTCACCTCCATATTAGCTGAAAAATTCCCTTTATCGTCGAATCTGCCCGTCCAAGTTTCCTTGTACTCTCACCTTTCTACCAAAGTTCAACCGAATTTCCCACCAAATCACCACCGAGTTATCATGGCTTATTCTGATCTTGTCCCCGTAGGAACTGCCCTTATCATAAGTGCTGCTTCTTTTGGCTTGGGTGCCATTTACGGCAACTTACCCTACGATTACAACACATTGTGGCTGCCTAACAGAGAAGCGGTTGCTCTGTCAATCGCTCACTATTCTACCTGGGCTAATGCTCCAAGAAGAGTTCACCACATCTTGCATGTTGTTATGTTTTTCGGATTGGTTGGATGTTTCATCAAGATGTTCAAGCCTCATCCTGAAGCCAAGTACTTCGAATGGGGAACTTTGGGGGCTTTAATGGTTGCTATTATGATTTACTTCACCAACTTGAGAATTGGTATTAACTCTTGTCTTACTGGAATTTGGGGTGATGTTGATGAGGCTACTGGAATCAACGTTATGGCAGCTTCTCAATTTATGATGGTTGTTGTATTGGTTGGTGTTTTGGTGTTGCAGGGAGGTTTGTATTATGCCCAATGGTATGAGCATAAGATCCAATCTGAATTTTTCGAGAAGGAGCGTGCTGCTGCTGCTGCTGCTGCTGCTGCTGCTGCTGCCTCTTCCAAGAGTGAAGAAGTGACTACTGAAGCTTCTTCTTCCAGTGCCAAGCCAAAGAGTGGAAAGGCCAAGAAGAGAACTTAAGAAGAGTCAAGTTTTGGCCAAGATTTGAAGTTGTCAATTGGAAATTGTTGATCATTCAAGTGATACAAGAGACATTGGTCTTTCCATTTCATTTAATAACCATGAAATGAGCACTCAAGTTTTGAAGATTTGAAGATTTGAGATTTGAAGATTTCAAATTTTCAAGTTTTCAAGTTTTCAAGTTTTCAAGTCTAAGTCTTTCAAGTCTTTCAAGTTTTCAAGTCTTTCAGTATCATTCAGTATCATTCAGTATGTTTCAGTCTCAAGTCTTCATGAAAATCTTTCAAACGTCTTCATTATATCTTCTATGAGTATTTAAGTATCTTCAACTATTCCTAGCAATCACATCTCTTTCAGTTTGTTTCGTAGTTTACCTATCAACAACCTTACAAAAGGAATTTCTACGGATATCTTTTACAAATATCTTTAGAATATTTCAAATCTTCAATATCTTATAAATCTTTCTTAAATCTTTCTCTTCTCGGGCTCTTTTGACCTCTTTCTTGAGTATTTTGGCTATTCAACAAGAAACAAAACTATCCAAAACAGAAACGCAAAACATTTAAACTAAATTTTTATTTCTTAATTCCCTGGAATTGTCTTCCCCGCTTGTCCCCCGCTTTCCTCTTTTTCCCGTTTTTCTCTCTTCTGCTCCCTTGGCCTGGGGTACACCTCAACATCCAATAGAAGAGCCGATCTCTTCACTACCTCTACTTTCCACAAACATGGGTGTTGCTGACCAAGTCTGGGGAGATTATCCCGTATACTATAAACAACCACTTAGAGTATGTTTCCAGAGCTTTTTTTGACATTTTCTGGACTTTTTTGTGTCAGAATCTGTTGATTGCAACTTGTCATTGGATGTTTCTATAATCCGTCATCAAAAGGAATAAAAAGGGAAGAAAGGGGGTTGAAAATTGGATTGAATAGACGAAATTTGAACAACTTGGTCTTTTCTACATGAAAAGTATTTCTGTTTTAATGAAATATCATATGTTCATACTCTTTCCTACTTCCATCCTAAAGCTCCCTCCTCCCATTCTAAAGCTCCCTCCTCCCATTCTAAAACTCCTTACTTCTATCCTAAAACTCCATACTTCTATCCCAAAACTCCCTATTTCCATCCTAAAACTCCCTACTTTCTAGGTACTTCCCTGCTTTCTAGGTACTCCCTACTTTTCACAATTCATACTAACAAATAGTGGATTAGATACCACGCTCACACCAAACCACACTTCGCTGTGTCTGTAGCCCTTGGTGTTGCAGGTCCTATTCTCTTGCTTTTGTCTCCCCTTAGAGAGAAATACCTCTACGCTAACCATGAGCCAATCCCATACGTTTACCCATTGCCAACAAGAGAGAGAGATGCTACTTTGACTGGTTATGAAGATTAAATAGACCTTGAATAAAAGTATTGTGAAAGCCCCGAATCGCTGTAGAATCGGAGGATTACATTGAAGCTTCTAGAGTTGAAGCTTTGAAGTATTGGAAGTTCAAGCAGTGCAAATTGAAGTATTTGCAGCTGCAGAATCGAAAAGTAAAGAAAGTTTTCGGTTTCGGTGTTCTTGTATACCATGTCGTATCTTAACACAGCACAACAAGACTAAATGGAACCAAATGTGACTCAATATTGTTCTTACACCTTCCAAGTTCTATCTTTCAACAATTCCAACTTGTATCAGTTTGACTGTTGCCTCACTTACTCTTACTAGATCCTACAGTCTTCATGTGTTGGCTATTGTTATAATTTACTACTAAGAGAAGTACCATAACGCACAGAAATCAGAAAGATTGCAAAATAGTCCAAGCAATTACGGCTAGATTGCTTTGACCTCAATCTCCGACAAAATTTGCCCAAACTCAACTCCAGCGTCTTTGGAAATATCAAGAATGGCGAGCAAAAGGTTCTTGATCATTGCTTTCAAACAATCAATCAACAACTTCTTTACTGCTGGTGGGATACTGAAATATCTCTTTTCAATTGCCAGGTCCAGAGAAGACTGTTGGGGGTCGGCTTGACCTAAAATGGACTCGATATCCATTCCTGCCAACTCCATTACCTTGCTGGAGTCAGTCATGAACGTGGAAATCATGTTCTGAACATCGCTCATGACATTGTCAAAGGCTGCATCTTGGATTTCTGCAGGAAATGCAGTGTACAATTTTGCTGCCACGACATCGATCAATTCGTCTGTGTTTGATCTTTTGTAATCATCAGGAACGTGCTCATGAGCGATTACTTGACTACCTTGATGGTAGTTAACGGGGCCAGCAGCCGCAAAGGCGGCGAAAGCTACTGTTGCAATGGTAGAGAATTTCATGGTTGGAAGAGGAAGGAGATCCGAATGATTTGATGGTTTTGAAATCACAAAAGAGGTTCTGTCTGGGTCTTTATATACCCAAAGGTTTGTCTACATCGATTCTCCAAAACAGAAACGAATAAAGACTCAAACCGAGTAAAATGTCGAATGGCTCGTGAAAATTGCTCCGTGTTTCTTTGTTCGTCCCGTCTATTCGGAGCCATTCGAAGTCATCTCAAGCCATTTGGGCCATTCCAGTTTTTTTCTCTCAGCAAGAACAAGTCGGCACCAAAAGAGATCAATATGTGAAATGGAGGCAGTTTTGAATTTTGGAAAGTCCAAAGATATTGAATCTTTTTGAAGCTTTCTTTCTCTTGTGTCTTTTGTAAGAAGCTGAATCCTCCAGTTCTTGCAATGATATTTTCACCTTTGAAGAGTTACGACAAGTTTCAAATCACCATTGTTTCAGATTTAAACGCGAGCAGATTTAAACGCGAGCAGATTAAAACTTGGCAAAATTAGTAACAAAGGGGGTTCTGTAATTGACGAATAGACCTGATGGCTTAGTCATGATCGCCGTGAAGGTACTTTATCGGATCCGTTATCTAACAAGTAATGAATCCGTTATCTGGCGAATCATCCAATGATTAGGAGTGAACAATCTCTCTCTGAAGAATGTGAATATGATGAAATTTAGGCATAGAATCATGGGGTTGTCGTTATTCATTCTGTTTTGTTGGACCCCCTATCTCTTGGCTTTGAAAGTACGTTGCAGATCCTGTTGATCTAATCCAACAATCAGATTGTTTGAAGATATCTGGAGACAAAGCTGCATCTCGAAAATAATGCTTTTTATCAGATGCTCGTGTATTCATGTTCTTTTAGCCGGTTAAAATTTAGCCGGTGACTTCTACAGTCGAAATTGAACTAATCTAGGTCTTGACGGAGTCTTTGAGTCAGAAGGGCATTCTAATGAATTAAAATTGAGAAATGGTGAAAATCCATTTTCTTTTTTTCCTTTTTGGTTCCTTTTATCGAGCGAGATTCTTTTCTTTCGTTATCATTATCTTTTGCTTCAAGCTCCGTCTCCAGACTTCTTCGTTCAGAAGATTTAAAAGAGCCAAGAACCAAAATTACAAAATACTTCGAAATAAAACCACAAAAACCTACAAGAAAGCATTCATTTTATTCCTATTCAACTTTCAGATTCTGCAGCCATTCTACACCTTTGCCCATCAAACACACCAACATTCAAACAAATAAATCAACAAAAAAAGCCAAAAAACGCAAAACCAAAATAAAAAACCCCAAATTAAAAAATAAACGACAAATTCAACAATCCCCATAATAAATAATCATACTACAATAGTCGTGCCCAGCTCACTACAACTTGGACAGGAAAAGTGAAAAATTCACATACCCAAGGTAGCAGCGAACAAAGCAAAATGCTCAAAACCAATTTTCTCCGACTCAGCTCGGCTGCACAAATACCACGTGCAAGTCTCTATAATCCACTTACCTTTTCCAGATGTTTCCGTGTATCCCAGATGAGAGCTTCAGGAAGTTTACTCGGAGATGTCACCAGCCAAGAACCAACCATTCAAGCTACATCCAGTAAAAATGAAACTTCTATTCCTCCCCTTGAAATGTTACCTTCTCAAGATACAACTTTGGTTTCCCGTTATGCCAAAGAAGCCAAGGAGGAGCAGGAGACAAGAGAGAAGTACATATCTCCAATGAAGAGACGCCTTTTCGATATTAACGTTGCCAAAAATGGATTTTTCAAAAACAACCAGATCGTACATGATGTCGAAAAAAACAAGTTTTTCAAATTGGCCTTGACTGAGGCAGAAATCGAGATCTTGGAGCCATCTGTATACATCAAATCGTTTAGACTTGACTCTTCTATCAAGAAGGCTACTTTAGTCAATCGTTTTGTTCGTGGATACAATGTCAAGAACGCCATCAATCAGTTACATTTTACACCCAAGAAAATGGCTCTCAATTTGGAGAAGTTGTTGAAGACTGGACTCAAGTTGGGGGCAGCACAGGGTTTAGATGAAGATCTGCTATACATCCACGCATTGTGGGTTGGATCTGACGGACAGACGGGTAAACGTTTGGAGTGGAAAGGACGTGGTCGTCATGGTTTGATTAAGATGCCAAAGGTTCACCTCAAAGCTATTTTGAAGACTCAGCAGACCAGAGACAGATTGGCATGGGAAAAGGAGCAAAAGTTGAACAAGATCAATCCTAAAACTGCTTTAAACAATGAGCCTTTGAACTTTAAGGTTCGTGGTATCTACAAGTGGTAGTTACGTGTATATAGTGAAGCAATGTGCATTAAGCAATTTGCATTGGGCATTGGCTAAAGGGCTAAGAGCTAAGAACTAAGAACTAAGAGCTAAGAGCTAAGAGCTAAGAGCTAAGAGCTGAGAAATAACAGCAGAGAGAAAGAGCAGAACTAAAGACTAAAGAACTAAAGGCCTTTGAATAGTGCCCATTATAGGAAAATGACTTCTATGTCACCACAAACCAGTACCCCGTATTCATCTCTTGGTCAAGAACGGGTAAAGTGAAGCTTTTACGTATTAGAGTTTTTCTTTCGTTGTCCATATGTGTTTCTTTGGGTGTATTTGTCTTCAAGTCCAAGTTTCTTGACAGGGTAGGTCTTTTATAGAACCAATCTATGAGCGAGCTTTTCATTTTGATAAATTTTGTTGATATTTTTTGAAAAATTGAAGAATTTCTTTGTTGAAAATATGGTATATTTGGAAAATGTGTTGGTAAATTGGATAATTTATCAATCGAATGTGGTTATGGATAATTTGTCAATAAAATATTGTAAATTGTGTACGAAATATGTTGATATTATGATGAATTAGAATTTTTTGTTATTCTTAGAGAAATTGCTCTCCTTTTATACCCCGGCTGACTAGTCACGTAACCTTATCCTTGCCAGGTGGAGTGCCCCCATAAGGCTGACCGCAAAGGTTAGGGGAGAACAGAGCAACTAATAAGGATTTTTTTAGTTAAAGTCAATTTTTTGAAGATATCCATTGTAAATGTTTTCGTTTAGTTCCAAAATTTCCTATTTGGACAGAGTATACCTCCAAGTTGGTGTTGATTGGACCTGATTGCAACGTTAAGGAACGTAGTAACTTATTAGCTAGTAAGTTTTATTTTAGTAAAGGTAGAAGTAAAGTACCGTTTGGTATAACGTTGTTTCATGATTTCCTTTTAGGGAAAGTGGGCCTAGTGACTGAGACCAGAAAGAGAAGTGTCATTTGGCCGGACAAACGGAACGACCTAGAACGCTAAAAAAAGGTTAATTCTTTTCGAAAGAGGTTGTTATGTTTCGTTAATGTTTTGTTATGAGTGCAATGGAGCTTATTGTCGATATGTATTGAATACCAGGTCAAAGATCACCACAGGATCGGAGAATTTCACTCAAAAGCAAAGATTTCGAACTTTCCTGGAGCTTTTTCCAATTTGTTTCAATTTTGTTTTAATGAATTTATCTTTGATTTAGTATAAGCCTTGAAATAGTGAACTAGTAAGAAGTTAAAGTTGAGACTGCTCAGAGAACCAGACAGTTAGAAAGCTATTACATGACTTGAAAGTGCAGAAATTAAAGAGAGTTAAACTGTTATCCAGTTTAACTTACTATTTTGCTTCTAATTGCTTCTAATTGGAACATTCATTGGTTACTAGGGACAAACTCCAAGTTATAAAGTTCCGGGTAATTTGATCACAAACTTAATAGAACATGAAAAATGAGAAATGAAAAATGAGAAATGAAAAATGAGAAATAAATCATTTGATTATCCCCCTTGTTCCCGTGGTTACCAGTAATTCAAATCCCACTTGGCCAGGGCCTAGACCAAGCAGTCGTAGCCCGACACCAAAGAAGGCTAATTTTCGAATAATACGATGAAGATTTTGACAATTGATCATATTTCATGAATAAAAAACAGTGAAAATAACTAAACAATAAAAAAACCACAAGAAAATCCCTTGTCTCCATGACTCAATTGAAGAATTAGTCCACTGAAACCACTCCCCTCGACAAACGCAAGAATACCATAATAAAAAGCGTACAATTGACGCAAATCAAAGCAAATTCAGCAGAAATAACCTTTCTACCCTAAAACCGTAGATTCTAGTCAAATGCCGAATTATCATTTGTTCTGTGTTCTTCTTTCCTTTCTGGCCCCAATTGCCTTTACACAGCATCCCTTCATATTGCCAAATCCGTTGGTTCCGAAATGGCTCCAAACCATCAAATGGACCAAAAATGACGGAATTCTTTCTGAAAATCAAAGACAATACAAATCACGAAAAAAAGACAGAGAGAAGTCGAAAAAACCCTCCGAAACGTTCTTCCGACCCTTCTTTTCCCCCAAGTTCGCTCCAAAAACCCCCAATTTCCCCCAAAACCACAACTATTGCCCCAAATTGTAAAACTGTGTTCCGCCCGTTCCTCCTCATTTACTTCATACTCCCCTCCATGCATTACTATGACACACATGACTCCACAACCCCTACACCCTACACAACCCCTACACCTACACAACCCCTACACATCCACAACCAGTATATAAGCTAAGGTTTGCCCTTTTTTTTAAGAACAACTTTTCTTTCCAGATACAGTATAAAACTTTTTCCAAAAATCCCACATTCAGTCTTCTGTTTGGTTGTTTATTGAATTTGTCTTAGGCTTATCTTTGGTCATCTGAGCCACCACGATAAGCAACTACTAGGGCAGATTAGCCTTGAGACGAATTCTTTGGTACTTCGAATAGGCTTTTGAATTCTGTCCGAGATATTCCGAATCTTCCCGAGATATTCCGAATCTTTCCGAGACATTCCGAACCTTTCCGAGTCCACAACTTTCCGTATCTTTCCTGGCCATTTCTTTGCCTTTGCGGGTTCTGTTTCAGCACCACTTGTCTATCGTTTAGTGCAAGATACTTGCCTATAGTTGCCTCTTTTAGCTTGTTTTAGCTTATTCTGCTTTTGGATACTGTTTCGATCAACAGGACATTATTGTATTTTGGTGAATTTGGTCTAGAATCTTCTTGACCTCATCTTTTCTACTTCCTTGCTCTTATCTTTGGAAAGGCAATTGTACAGTAGTCCCCAAACAGTTACTGGTATCTTTCTAAACTGCTTCTAAACTGCTTCTGAACTTCTTCTGATTTACCTGATCTTTCTAGTTTTCTAGTTTGGTCTTTCTAGTTTGATACCTTTGGCTTAATTAGAGTACTATAGCATTGGTTATTAAAGTGGGTTCCCATAAAAGAGCGGATAATTACATTTGCTTGATTTAGTTCCCAACTACTTCCAACCAACATCTATTTCGTCCCTGTGTGACTCTATTTCGTCTGTGTGACTCTAATTGGTCGTTGTTGTACTATTTGGTCCTTATTCAACACCCCCAATCGTAAACATGGGCTTGAAAATCACAGACTTCTTTGCAAACTCTTCTTATGAAGACGGCGCAGCTCAGATAATTGTATGTACGAACTGCCTGTCTCATTTATGCCTATCAAGTCTAGTCATCTCAGACAAATTCTGGGGCCTGTCTGGAGAAGCTTATCTAGTCGACCGATTGATAAACATTCTGCCGGATAATATCGACTGTGAAACTCAAATGAAAACAGGCGTTTACGTAATTAATAAGGTCCGGTGTCAACAGTGCACTACAACCCTTGGTTGGATGTATAAGAAATCCTACAACTGTTCAGAAGCCTATAAGGAAGGAAAGTTTGTCATTGAACGCAAATACATCCATCTGATACCAAATAACTCAGCTACGTCTATTCTTGAAGAACAGGCCAAAATCCTGCGCCGAAGGCGGTCTTCTGCTAGTATCTCTGTTTCCGACGATGACAGTATCGGACTGTTCCTGAGATCAAACAGTTTTGATGCAGAGAAATCTCCTTTATGCAAACGCCATACCAAATTCCGTTCGCCTATATTGCAGTTCCGTGATACCATAGATCACTCGCTTTCACGTCGTGGCTTCGTTGGAGACAAAGACAACTTTGACGAGAACGAGGAGGATGCCAATGTCTTTGTTGACGCATAATTTATTATCTTTTCTATTTCTGGTTGGTTTACTATATCTATAAATTTGGCTTTATCCCTTTACTTCCCCTTGCCTTGGTTTCTATATATACCCTCTTGTTCCAAGCCCTTTCCTGGTGAATAGTTCAATTAATCCTGTTTAAATTTCTCTAAAAGCTGTTTTTCTTTGTAATTGAGTAATATTTTGTGATCAAGTAATAACAGAATATCATTAGAAATGAACATTTCGTCTTCATTGTAATAGTATCCAATAAAATAATCGTATGATTATAAATACATAAGTGCTGGACCCCCTGAAAAAAAAAGAATGAAGAAAATGAATATAAATGCTAGGTTTTGCCCGGGTGCTATCTTAGTTTATCAACTTAGACTTCTTAGCAGGCTTGGTGTCGTCGTGGGTATTCTTGGATGCCCTTTTCTTACTCTTGGGTTTCAACTTGGTATACAACAAACAGTATGCCGAAGGATCACTCAAGGCACTTCTCTCGTCAATCTTGTTGATATACTCGTCGTCATAGGTAGCCCAAGATCCATCTGGTTGTAAGCAATGCGCCACATAATGTCCTGACAGGATGGAACGACCCTCATGAACAATCACACCTATGAGTTGATACTTCAGAGGTTGCGAGTTATTGCTGAATCTCTCCAAATCAAGATATTTCTGGTACACGATTGCCTGTTTGACCTTCAGCGAGGAGTTGCCGTTAAACTTAAATCTCTTCATGTGAACAAGCAAAGTCTGAGGGCTTTTTTCCACAGTGGATTTCTTGGTGGCTATTGTTTTCTTGTGACATTTCTCACAGAAGTAGCCTGATGACGGATCTTTAGGGTCCATACGAATGGTTTCCAGGCTGAAAAAATCCTTGATGGCTCTCTCAGTGGAGTACTTTGAAGAAGTATCATCATCTGACGTATCATTCGAGAGTCTTCTCTTGTTGAAGCCAAGAGACAAGTCGTAGAACTCTTGTTTAGTGATGCTCACGGTCTTACATTGTTGGCACACCACCTCTTGTTCAAGAAGACCACCGAAAATGTCATATATCACCGACTCATTGAGTTTTCTTCCCTTGGGTGTGCTATCTTCCTGAAGACGGGACATGAGACTCATGAAATACTCGTGCGAATCTTCTTGTTGCCATTCACTCATCATGCAGTTAATATCATCTAACCTTTGGACCATCTTCTTTGGGTTGACATACTTGCGGCCAGAATGCTTTTCTTTCAGTAAACCCCACATACGAGACGAGAGTTCGGCCAATGTGCGAGTCACTGAACGTGGAGAAAGTTGCTTGTGCTTGTTATTTTGCACTTCCAAAAGATATTGTTGAATAGCTGGAATGTGAATCATGGTTTGAATGGCAGAGTTCATGTAGCACGTAACACCGAAATTAAGAAGACCAACAGGCTTAAGATTGGTCAATTTTTTGCTCCAAACTGGACTGATTCGGCTTCCATTATCGCTATCGCTGGTAAGTTCACCAACTTTGTAATGATCGTCGAAGTCAGGAGGTGAGGGAGGAAGCTCCAGAAGCTGGGTTTGGGTGGTTACTTCATTATTATCATCAGAGAGTGACATTGATACACGAGCATCTGTGATTAGGTCCTCTTTGAGTTGAGACATATCTTGTCCTGAAAGAGCAGTCTCGCCTTCTCCATCTTCTTCAATTTCATGATCATCAGCGTCAGAATTCACGTCTGAGTCAGAAGTATCTTCGATATTCTCACCATCCTGGAATTCATCATCATCCTCATCATCCTCACCATCCTCATCACCTTCATTGCTATCCTCTGTAGTTTCTAACATTGATTGATGTTCTGGGAGAAGCTCAGATTTTTGAGAGGAAACTTCAGAAATGGCGTTATCCAGTTTCGAGCTAGATTCCGAGTCAGATTCCGAGTCAGAACCAGATTCCGAGTCCGAGTCAGAATCGGTGTCCGAGTCAGATTTGGAATCTCTGTTGGAATCGGTTTCTTTTGAACCAACAGCATTATCAATCTCCATTTCATCACTTGACAGCTTTTCCGAATTTGTATCTTTGGAAATCGTTAGAGTAGTTACATCAGATGACTCAGACTCAGACGAATCCGATGACTCAGTTTCATCCTGAGACTCTTTCGTTACTGCTGCACCCAAGTCTTCACCCAAATCCTCGCCTACAGAGGGCAGTTTTGAGTCCTCAGATTGAGAATCCGGCGAACTTCCGAAACCACGAAAAGAAGAATCGGTTTGAAATTCCGACGCAGATTCATATTGTGTATCCTCGGAAGAGTCGGCCTCCATTTGTGTGACAGGCTCTTTAGTTCTGGGTTTCCGGTCACGTTTAGCTTTGTATTTTTTCCCGGTATAAGCTGCAAGGGTCTCAGCCAACGACCTTGCTTTAGGTGTGAAAATGCGTTTTTGTTTCACCTCCAGAACGGCCGAAGTTGCCATTTTCACACCCTTGTCTTGTTTGGCACTAAGAACAATATAAGAAGAGAGTTCAGGCAGTTGGGTCTCCAGCTCGGCATTTTTTGCCGCGACAAATGTGAGTGGGTTGTTCAAGATTCGATCAACCAAAGGATTTGACATGGTTTTTCCGATCAAGGTGTGTTTATCTGGATGGTTTTTGGGGCCGGCAGAGATGAAAAGAGATGAGATCTGACAGCAGTGAATGACGCCAGCGAGCCAAACAGAGACGAAATTTTTAGGAGGAAAACAAAGATTATTCTGGTCAAATACCAAACGTGTTTTTCTCCAAAAGATAGATGCTTTCTATGTCTGGAAATCTGTAACTTGTTGGTTTCTGGCTGGAATCGATGAGACACTCTGCCAGCTGAATGCTGGTGTGCATATAGCCCTCAGATGAGACGGCGCAAGATGAGACAAAGGAGCGATGCGTCGGCAGCAAGTACGGGACGATGCATGAGAGGAACCTATCGATAGGAAGTGCGTACATCAGTAGGAGGGGCAAAAGAGGGGTGGTTGTGCATATAAATGCTTCGCTTCTGCCCAAGGTTTCCTAATTGGGAAATGAAACGCAAATCGTTTGTTTACTTTTTTGCAACTCTAAAATTGGCTGCGAAATTATTTCGGCAACTCACCACAAAACGTGTCAGCGTGAATTCTATGTAACATAACATAAGAATAGGAAGTTAACTGACTTGATTTTGAATTTAACAAGTTTCGGTTTGTTTTGGCTTGTTTCTATGAGTCTTGATTCGTCCTAGAAGATAGAAGGAATCACTTAGGTTGTTTGCGAGAAAAAAAAGACGAAGATATAATGAAAGAAAGAAAAAAGCTTCAAAAACTTCAATTATTATTCAAAGGAAGCAACTCGTTTGTCTCTTATTTGTTCCATTAACATCACTCATATTGCTCTTAATGCAATTAAAACACAACAATCTAGACGATTTTAGTATAAAATTAGAATTCAAAGCGTATTCGAAGCTTTAAAAAAAGAAATTTTTATTATTTTTTTAAAAGATTGTGCCGCTTTTGGGAATATGATCGTGTTTTGCTTGTTCTTGTCTCAATAACCTCCCCAATTCCTTCAACAGTATGGTTTAACAAAGTATTGAATCTTAGGCTTAATCTAGTGAACAAATCCTTTTATTGATCAAACCTTTTAAACAGTCATTTGTTGGTTAATGCTTCTAGGGTTTACTAAAGATGATCACTTACAATTGAAGGTCGAAACTGATCCTATTCCAAGAAATTTGACTTCTAACCAGCTAACCAGTTCAAATGAATAAGTTAGGTTTAAGAAGACTTGCTTCAACTCACGCAAGAACCATATTAGCTTCTTTGGTTGTGCCCTCAAACCTCATAAACGTTTCAAGACTGTATGTAGCAAGCAAAAAACAGTCTTTGTGCCTGAATAGGAGCATAATATGCAAGATGACATCTACATACGATACCAATCTACATTATCAAAGAATAGAGTATTTGATTTGATACTCTTTATAGATAAAGTTAATTAGATTAGAAATTTAGATAAATCTTGAGAAAAATTGACCAGTAAGAGTAGCGGATTGGTTTGTAAAGACACTATTCAAATCCAATCAATCTTCAATTGCAGCAAAACACAAGTATTCCACTTCTTAATAGATTTAGATTAGTAACTTCCAATTTCTTGAGAATACTGTTTTCATTAATAAAGTAATTTCTCTAGTTAGTAAAGAAACTCCGTGAATAAGGGAGAACAACCATCCTTTGAACCATATGAAGAGAATCCATTGAACCAGAGATGGAATCAACTATTCAGTCAGAAAATGTATTAAAAAGTTTATTAAGAAAATAAAACAGAAAACAGAAAAAAAATTCAGCGGCTTGGTAACTGTTTACTTGTTCCTTAGTCCTATGAAGAATAGACAGATTACTCCACGGTATGACACCAAAAGAGGCTATTTTCGCTAGGATCAGAACCAGAATGATACATTTGTTACTAAATGAAGTAATAATGTCTAAATAATTTCACGTTTGTTTCTTAAATTTCAACAATTCCTGTTGCTGGTCGTTTTTGCAACCACTGATACTACACCACATCCTCAGAATTTTGGAGACGGAAATCCTGCTTAGCAAACTAAAGGGACTTCATATTAGGTAAAAAATTCATTTAATCTAAAAAAAAACTACCGTTCCTCCAAATTTGACCCATTTGGTTTATTGACATATCCTGCAGATAACGCGTATTCCAAGCCAGGACCTAAATTGCTTGCAGCTGGGACCGGTATGGTCGATCAAAAGGGCAACCAGTAGTGTTTTTGAGTTACTAAGAGGTTTTGAAAAAATGATTAAAAGAGAACCTTTTTGACCTTCGTAGTCCCGCAAATGACACAACACTCAAAGCTGGTAACCTGCATATACAGTATTAGAACATCAACAGAAACACCAACAGAAACGTCCAAAAAAACGTATGAAAGTATTTTAAATGAATACTTCAGTAAATGTTTTATCCAAAGTTTCATGGAAATTGCTAAAGTGGCTAGAATTGCCTAATCTTGTCTTCTTTTCATTGAATTATGCATCTGTCCTCCCCACTCCAGACCCTTACATCTTGACGAAATAGTCCTAATCAGGCTCCAGGCGAACAATACATCAAAACGGAAATTTGAAAAAATAAACAAAAAATCGAATTCCAAGCCGGCCCGAATGTTCAACCAGTACATTTTTCTTTACTATCTGGGACGTTTTCCACCCTGCAGGAAACAAGCGTCTCCCCAACCAAGCCAATCTCACCTTTCAAGAAAAACCCACCACGCCTTTCCCCCAACAACGTCGAAATTGTTAAACCATTTCATCTTTGGAAACAAGAAAACACCCGTACACCACTCCCCTCTTTTGCAAGCTCCCCGGATCCCAAAATCCCCAACTTTCGGCGTGTTCATCCCGTTGAAACCTCTCGTAAACCCTGTGCCAATCGCTTGTGTAGCTTGTTTGTCAGCAGAGCCATTCACGGAACACGAAAAAACACACAGAAAACCGTTGTTTTTCCAGCTGAATAGCCTCTTTAATTGCCTCTCCCAACCATCTCGCTGACCCGTCAAACCACCCTCAGCTAATCAGAAGTTAAACAAAATGTCAGGAGAATTTACTAGAATTCAAATATTCGGAACCGTTTTCGAGGTCACCTCACGATATTCCGACTTGAACCCTGTTGGAATGGGTGCTTTTGGACTCGTTTGTTCAGCCGTTGACAAACTCACGGGCCAGAACGTGGCCGTGAAGAAGATCATGAAACCGTTCCTGACGTCAGTGTTGGCCAAGAGAACATATCGCGAGTTGAAATTGTTGAAACACTTGCGTCACGAGAACTTGATCACCTTGGATGACATCTTCTTGTCTCCTTTAGAGGACATCTACTTTGTCACGGAGTTACAAGGTACTGATTTGCACCGTCTTCTTTCATCAAGACCATTGGAGAAACAATTCATTCAATACTTTACCTATCAGATTCTTCGTGGGTTGAAATATGTCCATTCTGCTGGTGTCATCCACAGAGACTTGAAACCTTCTAACATTCTCATTAATGAGAACTGTGACTTGAAGATTTGTGATTTTGGTTTGGCCCGTATTCAAGATCCTCAAATGACCGGCTACGTTTCAACAAGATACTACCGTGCTCCTGAAATCATGTTGACTTGGCAAAAATACGATACAGAGGTCGATTTGTGGTCTGTGGGCTGTGTTCTTGCCGAAATGATCGAAGGTAAACCTCTTTTCCCAGGTAAGGACCATGTCCATCAATTCTCTATAATCACCGAGCTTTTGGGTTCGCCTCCACCTGATGTTATCGACACTATATGTTCGGAGAATACCTTACGTTTTGTCCAGTCATTACCTCACAGAGACCCTATTCCTTTCAGCGAACGGTTTGCTCTGTGTACGCATGTTGAGGCTGAAGCCATCGATATGCTTTCGAAGATGCTTATTTTTGATCCTAAGAAGCGTATTTCTGCTGTCGATGCTTTGGAACATCCTTATATGGAGCCATATCACGATGCAAGTGATGAGCCTGCTTGTGAAACCAAATTCGATTGGAGCTTCAACGATGCCGACTTACCTGTGGACACTTGGAGGGTTATGATGTACAGTGAAATTTTGGACTTTCACCAAGTTGGTGGCGGTGAACTTCAGGAGAATGGCCCTGTTGAGTCACAGACCGCAGTGGCTGAACAATCTATTTAGGGTACTATTTGTATCTGTTTCAGATCTCAGTTCAAGGTCTTTTTAAGGTATCTCAAGGTTCCTTAAGAAGTTGACTCTTAATAAACCTCAATCAATGGCACATTTACGAGGTTCAAATTTTCGGATGCATCAATAACATCTGGAATTATTAAGCTATCGGACAAACATCCGGAGTTTCTGATGGACAAACACCTGGATTTCTGGAATTGAATAGAGAATTCCCCAGGTAAGCTTCGTACAACATGGATGCTTTATTCTGTGATATCCAAGCTTTTTTTATTCTGTCGCAATGCACAATCTGCTTTTTATATTATCGTTACTTCCTTGCGAGATGGTTATAAGTGCTATAATGGATAATTTGGCTATTTTAGGTAATTGCTATTTTAGGTAATTGCTATTTTAGGTAATTTTTTTTTTTAGGTAATTGCTATATTAGATAATTTGGCTATTTGTTCAAGAAACATAACTTGGAAACGGGAAACTTCCTGATTTCGTGTCAAATCATTGTTCAAAGACATTTTTTGATTTCCAATTTCCAAAAAAAATATATGAAATTTTGGTCCCTTCAGTTGCAACTTTTGTCTTGTTAAGTTTCACCTCCAGTAACACAAGGAACACCATTTCCAAGGCAGTTTCTTAGATACCCGTTTTTTTCTCGTATATTTTACATTCTTTTGTTTACATTTCGTAAATTAACTCGGGCCCCATTGTCTTGTCTACAGGTTAAGCCCGTATTTCTGCAACTCTAATCAACTCTAATCAACTACATCTACTCCATCTACTCCATCTACTCCACTTCACTCTAAGACTAAGGCTCCAAAGACCACAAACATCCCAAGAATACTGATTCGTCCATTCTTTATCACATAGATATATTTATAAAATGCCTCTGGTTGCCCCATTGGATGTTCCCCTCATCAAAAAGCTCAAGAACTTGAACGTTTCGACGACTTATAGTCTTGTTTCAGGCAGCTCACGGAAACTAGACTGCACAATTGAGTTTAAAAACACTTTGACGAAACCGGAAACAAACAAAGAACCTTCCAATGAAAGCAGAGAATCAAACAGAAAGGAAGAGGGGACAGAACAGCGGACTTCATGGCTCAGCGAAGAGTCTAATGAGTCTAATGAGTCTAATGAATCGTCACGGTTGACAAATACATCATTTGATAAATCAGAGAAATCAAATGAATCAGAATCTTTATTACATTCATCGGCAGATACGTCTCTATTCCTTGGATACGTCCAATTGGTCGGTTATGTTCGTCTCAACAATGACTTCGTTGGAAGTGGCATGTTAAGAGATATTTTCTGGAAAAATCAAGAGTATGTGGCCAAGTATCCCGTAGAAGATGAGTTCGATAAGGTAGAAGCGATTCTACAAACTCCATTGTTCAATGATACTGATTCACTGTGTACTTTTAAGAATAAGTTGGCCGGATGGCCTGATTTTCGTTCTGGCCCGGTCGATTCGGTCTCTTTAGACTTACTTCATGATTTGGCATACTCTTTCAACACTAGAGAAGCGGTCAGCCCAGGACAAGATACACCCACGAGCCAGGAAACTGCAGTTTTGAATACTGGGTTCCCTCAATGTCTTGTGCCCTTCTACGTCACCCTGCAGCATCTTTTGTTCTCCAGCACCAACATAAGGCCCGGAGAATCCGAAATTCATCGACTTCGAATGAGTATTCCTGAAGGCCTCCTTCCTCCTTCTTACAATACCAATCTGACTGGGTTCTTGGGAGAAAGCGGCCTCATTTCGATATGCTACAACCTTGTAGTTGGACTTCTGCATGAGAGCGATACTGGTATGCTGTCACGAAACATCTATTTTCCATGGCAATTTACTCCACCACAAATTCGTTCTGAACGTGGTTGGTGCCAGCCTAAGTATCTACAAGAGCCTATTGTCGATAAAGACTGGTTACCACAAGTGATAGGCACGAATTGTAAGAATGTTGATGAGTTGAAGAAAATTTCAAAGGTTAGGAGTATTGATCAAGATACTAAGCAAAAGAGTAATCAAGATAATAAGCAAAAGAGTGATCAAAAGAGTGATCAAAAGAGTGATCAGACGACCCAAAAAAATGAGCGAAACAAACTAAAAGTGGAACTAGAAAACCTCATCAACTCATCAATTGAAACGATTGCAGTGAAGGAAAGAAGAAAAAGCTCCGTTTCCATAATCAGGCGGGATGAAAATAAGTACATTCCCCAAGCCCCCGCTAAAACAAGAATATCCTATCAAATCAAAGTGAATGGCCAATACTTGTGCCAAGCACTCATGTCCAAAGCCGCTTACCGAGTCGGCGACGATATTCATTTCTGGTTGGACCTACCATTAACAAAAACGTCAAAAACCCGAGTCGTCGGAGCAGTGGTACATGTTGAGGCACATGAAATCTTCCATTTGAAGGAGTCCCGGAAGCTGGTCAACATTTATAGAGTCACTCCAGCTATTAAGTTGAATACTTATGCTAGTGCCTTGGCCATTACGAAAGAAGAGAATGATGGATCAACTTCAGCATCTGCCATGATCAACTTGCCTCTGTACCTTTCGCAGCAATTCCAGACGTCGACTCTTATGGATCTCAAGTACTTTTTGGTTTTCTCTCTAATCTTGAATGAGTTTGATACTGAACATCCAATTGCAAGCCTTGATGATGAAGATGGCAAGGCAGTCAACGAGAACCTTGCAGTCTACAAGGGAGAAAATGGGTTTCACAAGTTCAAATTTTCTGTTCCGCTTATCATTATGCCGTGATATACTATTTTTGGAAATCGTCGTTTCTTCTGGTTTGTTCCCAATTTGGCTCCGTTTCCCATGGCTAACGGCTAACTATAGCCAAAATAAAGTTGGCTGCGAATTTCTGTATACTGCACCAACATTGCAGAGCATTGCAGAAACTCCACTTCCAAGTTTTCGCTCATTGGCTACAGTTTAAATTTAAGTCTATTTCGGGATTAGACCTCCATGTACTCCAGTTATGCTTCTGCGCCTCCGAAGCCTGACACATGCTGTCCATTTGTGGCGTGGCTTCTTTGTCACAGCCGCCTTTGTCATGCAGTCAAACAGATTATCTGCAGGTCGGAGCAAGCTATATATTTAGCCCCAAAGATGCAACTTGCAGCTTGTTCATCATTGAAGTCGTCGAAAAACCCTTTGCAATGCCTTCTGTGATTGTTTCTAATGTCGGTTCCTCTGTTCTGTCGAAGCAGGTAGAGGAGCTTTTTTCCTTTTGTGGAAAAATCGTTTCTGTGAACCAATTGGGTCCAGGAAGCTTCGAGGTTCAATTTCAACTGAGCAAAGCTGTGGATACGGCACTTCTTCTTCATAATGCCGAGTTGAAGGATTCGGTAATATCGGTGACTACTGATACTCCGCCGGTTTATTCGGATTACTCAGACAATGAGCAACAATTGGCAGACAATAAGCAACAGTTGGGAGATCTTGATAACAGAGATCAAAACGTGAACAAAGATATAAACCAAGAAGAGAAACCTAAAGTGGCAGTTTTGGCTCAACTTTTGGCCTCAGGGTACAAATTATCTGACTCATTGATTGCAAAAGCTATCGATTTCGATAAGGAACGGGGGATCAGTAAGTCCTTCTTATCATTTCTTGATAACTTAGACGCGGAATACATCCATTCCAAGGATCCTGAATCTGCAGCTTCAAAGAGTTACGCACAAGCAAATGTTGTTTACAGCGACCTTACTAGAAAGTTGGATGATTTCGCCAATCTGCGTGATGTTCAGAATTATCTTGATAAGGCAGCTGCAAGTAAGGGAGGACTGAAAATCCATCACTTCTACAAGAACGTAGCCCGAGAAATCAAGGAGGTTCACCAGGAAGCAAATAGATTGTATTCGCTTCAAAAGAGCCAGAACCAGACGAACCAGAAAGAAAGTGATGCCATTTTTGATCCAGATACGAAAGTGAACATGGACAGTTCATCAACATCATAAGATGAAGAAACGATACTTTCATGAATGGCTTTTATACTGTTATGGCTGGTCTTAACACAGGCCATGGAAATCATGAAAGGAAGCTCCTTACATCTTTCTGAAATTTACAATGAATACAGAATGATGATTGTTGCCAGTCTACTTATTCTCTTGAGTTTGGGACACAATTAACCATTTGCAACATATAGACAATTTAAGATTTGATTAAGCAAATGAACCAAGTTCCGTCAAAATTTCTTTTGATCTCGAAACTATATTTTAATTGGCTTCTCCAATAAATGACCCATTCTCTCGATCTTAGTACTCAAATAACCTTCGATTTCTTTAGACTTGATACCTTCTTCAGTCAGCCATGCAAGCGGAACCATAGGAATACGTTCCACAACTTCAACGTCTCTGTTTTTCCCTTCGACGGCAATGATCTTGTCCGGATTATTAGTTAAGAGTTTGATTGTGAGCAAACCGAGGTCAACGAGAATAGCAGTGGCTAGAGAAAACGAACGACCGTCAGCAGGATGACGCAACATCAAATTGGCCTGGACGGTGTCTGCACCCAAGTCTTGCAAATTATAAGCTTTGAGTTTCTCGCCGAGTCCTATACCTCTGCCCTCCTGTCGTAAGTAGACAATACATCCGTGGCCATTTAGACCCATCAATCTTCCAGCCTCGTTGAATTGTTCACCACAATCACAACGAGCAGACCACGCGGTCTCACCGGTGTAACACTCCGAATGGATTCTTGTAAGGACGTCGCCTGCAAATGTGGTTTCTGGTTCTTTAATAAGGTCACCATTTTCATCGAAGCGGAGCTCTTTCTTCTGTTCATCATCTCTATCAGCACATACACGGCCAGGGTACAATTTGCCAACATAAGCACCTCTGGTCATTCTATCTTGCTGTGATTCATTTGGTCTTTGCTTGAACAAAGACCTACTACGGATATCTTCACCAAAGACGATGGCTAGATGTTCTTTTTTGTCGAGATTATTTTCATATAGATGTAGGAAGATTTCTGGTCCTTGGACGGTTGGTATACGAGCTCTTGCGATACATTTAACTTCAGGAAGAGCGTCATGAATGGGGAGATTGTTTCTCTCTTCTTGGGAGATTGGAGGAGGCAAAGCGAGGTTTTCCTGAGCAAGAACCGACGGTGTTGATACAGGAGAAACAAGGGGGATTGCATCAAAAGCCTCGGCCCGAGAGAATTTTGGAATCGGTTGAGTATTCATTGGTAAGAGAGGTCAGTAAGAAAGGCAACCGAGTCAGTAAGAAAGGCAAAAGAGTCAATAAGAAAGGCAAAAGAGTCAATAAACAGAGTCAACGCAGTCAACAGAGTCAATAAAGGCAACAGAGTCAATAACAAGATTACTGCCAAAGGGTCTAGAGTATGACCAGAGGGTAACAAAAGGAACCAATGAAAGCAGCCAAAGAAGATCAAACAAGACCAAACAGGGTTCCAAAGAAATCTATTGAAAATGATAATATATCAAAAGCAAATGGGGGGCTTTTAAATGTTCTGGGTGGAAAAAAGCTAATAGTATTGGACAAGAATGTGTGGAAGAATGTGAAAAAGTGATCTGTCTGGAGTGTGTAAGAGTATGTAAGCGTGAGTAAGCGGTAGTAATAATGAGTAAGGCAGGACAAAAGTCGGGAAGGGAGGAAAAGAAGAGAAGAAGGGAGGAAATTTCGATTTTTTTATTGGTATTTGATATTTTATTGATAATTGGTATTTTTTGTTTATTTATTATTATTCTTTTGTAGTTGTTGGTGCTGTTTGGTGTGGTAGTAGTAGTAGTACTTGGGAGCTGTAGATTCTGGCCTGTAAATAAGCGATTTTTTGTAGTTTATTTGTATGACAGGGACCCGTACATCTTTTACCTATTAAGGTAATTCTTGGTGAGACTAGTCGATTGTCTATGGTAGTCTATGGTAGTCTATGGTAATCTATGGTAATCTATGGTAGTCTATGCTCAATGGTAGTCTATGGTCTATGGTCTATAATGTCAATAGTAATAAACGAAAATGAGACTAAAAGATAAAAAGAAAAGTTTGGATTTTCTTTCTTTTTCAGGATATCTTCTTTTGAGCACTAAGGGTAGATCTTGTGATAAATTACAAAGTGACAATAATCTACATTAATGGAGATTCACGAGATATTTACGAGAAAATACGAAAAGTAAACAAACGAAAAGTAAACACACGAAAAGTAAACAAAGGCCAGAAAGGCTAGAATTCACAAGTTGAAGTTGCAAATTTCAAGTTTCAAGTAAGAAGAAGAAGAGAAAAAAGAAGAAGAACAGAAAAAGGTAGAAGAAGAATTGCGTACTGGATAAAACTTCCCAATTAGGCCAAAATATCCCGGCCTTTTCAAAGCCTTCTTAAGTCCGTTTCCCTTTCTTTCCTTCCTTAGTATAAGCAATCCTCAACATCCATTCCATGATCGGGAGAACTGACGTTTATCCGTCGTAAAATCTGTTCCCAAAAAGGCAAAAATGTCCCAATTAAAAAACAAGCTTCCCCCCTCCCCTCTTTGACCAAAATAGGTTAAAAAATCCCCATCCACAACCTTCTCATTTCCCATTCTGTTACTCCCAAACGCGCTTCCCTTATTAATAAAAAACCGTACTGCAGACAACCGCCGCTTGCCTCCTCCTCCGCGGGAAAATGACACCCAGCTTTTTCCCACCACCTTTTCCTTTTTCCTCTACTATCTATAGATAAATAATCACAACAAAAATGGACGGTGGTATGTAACTTTGCCTCATTGTGGCAACAATTTTCGGCCCATGCAGTGCTCTGATTGGCTGATTTGATTCCCCGCATTCATTCCCGTTATTTGTTTTTCGTGTTCCTTTTGTTTGATCTTGTCCTTCCAAGTGGGTGTTGGACGACAAATAAGCTTTCTGCGCCACAATTCCGACATTTTGGCCAATTGATGTCTTGGAAAGGAACACAAAGGGCTTCTAATACTTTTGGACCAAAAGAAATCGTCATCGGAATCGTATTCTCCGTGTCAATTGATCGAGATCTGGGTTCCCTTTCAGATCCAACCCGCTGTCGACTTTTGGTGTAAGGGTTTTTTCACCTATCCTGTGCGAGCCCCTGACTGGATGTTACAAAAATAGTCTCGCTCGTTGAACGTGTTGACGTTAAGGCATTGATTGGCATTTGTTATAGTTTTTTTGGCATATTTAGAAGCCGTTTTTTTGTGCCCCTTGGTTCCTGGGTTCCCGCAGTCTTTCGTTCTTTCTTGCTATCTGACTTTGACACATGTCTCCCTCTTCCAGTACTCAACAACAAACCCACAACATCTTTAACACGCCGAGATATATGATCCTGTTGATTCTTTTGTTGTCTCAACAAATTTTTTTTGTCAGTGATTACTTTGTTTCTTTTTCTCCAAAAGTACTTGGTGTCGTCCTTTTGTTCCCATTTTGAACCCCCTTTTTTTTCTCTCATGTTGCCCACATGTTTCCAACCCCTACAAATCATCATGTACTAACTCATTATAGAAGAAGTTGCTGCCTTAGTCATTGACAACGGTTCTGGTATGTGTAAAGCCGGTTTCGCCGGTGATGACGCTCCACGTGCCGTTTTCCCATCTATCGTCGGAAGACCAAGACACCAAGGTATCATGGTCGGTATGGGTCAAAAGGACTCTTACGTCGGAGATGAGGCTCAATCTAAGAGAGGTATCTTGACCTTGAGATACCCAATCGAGCACGGTATCGTCAACAACTGGGACGATATGGAGAAGATCTGGCACCACACTTTCTACAACGAATTGAGAGTTGCTCCTGAGGAACACCCAGTCTTGTTGACCGAGGCTCCAATGAACCCTAAGTCCAACAGAGAGAAGATGACCCAAATCATGTTCGAGACCTTCAACGTCCCAGCTTTCTACGTTAACATCCAAGCTGTTTTGTCCTTGTACTCTTCTGGTAGAACCACCGGTATTGTTTTGGACTCTGGTGATGGTGTTACTCACTTGGTTCCAATTTACGCTGGTTTCTCTTTGCCTCACGGTATCTTGAGATTGAACTTGGCTGGTAGAGACTTGACTGACTACTTGATGAAGATCTTGTCTGAGCGTGGTTACACTTTCTCCACTACTGCTGAGAGAGAAATTGTCCGTGACATTAAAGAGAAGTTGTGTTACGTTGCTTTGGACTTTGACCAAGAGATGCAAACCTCGTCTCAATCTTCTGCTATTGAGAAGTCCTACGAGTTGCCAGATGGACAAGTCATTACCATCGGTAACGAGAGATTCAGAGCTGCTGAGGCTTTGTTCCGTCCTAACGACTTGGGCTTGGAGGCTGTCGGTATTGACCAAACCACATACAACTCCATCATCAAGTGTGACGTCGATGTTAGAAAGGAGTTGTACGGTAACATTGTTATGTCCGGTGGTACTACTTTGTTCCCAGGTATTGCTGAGCGTATGCAAAAGGAGATTACTGCTTTGGCTCCATCTTCCATGAAGGTCAAGATTATTGCTCCACCAGAGAGAAAGTACTCTGTCTGGATTGGTGGTTCTATTTTGGCTTCTTTGTCTACTTTCCAACAAATGTGGATCTCAAAGCAAGAGTACGACGAGTCTGGACCAACCATTGTTCACCACAAGTGTTTCTAAGCGGTCGGTGTTTCCATGTGCACTCGCAGCATTCTTGCCTATCCGATCATAGCCTCTATATCTCGAAAAAACATAAGAGGACTAATTAACAATGTAGTATTGATCTATCAATTTAGTGTTGATTCATCAATTGTAGAGTTAGATTAAAAGTAATTGTTTGACTGCAAATCATTTTCTTGAAGTTGTTATAATAGCTTTCAAGACATCAAACATCAAAACATCAACACATCAAAACATCAACACATCAAAACCAAAACATCAAAACCAAAACATCAGACATCAGACATCAAAACATAAGCCATCAAACATCATTGGCCAGGTCTATTTGAGTTCCAATTGTGGCGTGGAACCTTTAATTCTACCCAAAACACATTCAGGTGCATACCGTGCAATGACATTGTCCTCATGCAACATATCGAAACTCTCTGTTGCATCTTGTCCAGCATACTTCACAATGGACTCACGACCACCAGGGTGATTGTCCAAGAAGGAGGTGAGGTCCATGACAACGTTCTTAACAATGACCCAACAGTCGCCAGCCTTGTTATGCTTGGCCACTTCTTCCAAAGTGAATTCTTGGGATGGGATCTTGAATTGGGTGTGGTCAGACGTCTTCTTTGCTGGAGCAGGAGCAGAAGGAGCAACCGGCTTTTGTTGTTGTGGAACTGCTGTTGAAGCTGCTGAAGCTGATGGAATAGCAGAGCTACCGATGGATTCTTCTTCAGAAAAGCTGACGGAGAAACTCTTGGTTTCAGGGTTGATGTGAAGGTTCACTTGGTTCAAACGGGATGTAGCAGTAACAACTGCGGAAGATGCAACCGATAAACGTTTCATCAAATGTTCAGTTGCCTGGTCAGCAGCCAATCTTCCAAAAACAACACAGGCCAAGAGCGAAGAACCACCTAATCTGTTGTGGCCATGGACACCACCAGCAACCTCACCAGCAGCGTATAACCCATCGAAGGGCTTCTCGTTTGAGCCGTCTTGATAAATAACACGGGTTTGGTCGTCGATCTTGACACCGCCCATCGTAAAGTGCAACACTCTCGCAATAAATGCAACGTGGTATGTGTTTTTCTTCTCCATGTCAAAGGGTGTAGTGGGGAAGAACTTCTTTCCAAAAACATCTTTGGAGGCACCTGCTGCAGCCTTGTTGTACTCAGCAATGGTCTTTTGGATCACAGATAACTCCACGCCCATATCTTTGGCCAATTCTTCACCGGTCATGTCACGCATCAACTTACGCTGAGCATAGTGTTTGATGTGGAAACTCAAACGCTCGTCACTTTGAGAGTTGAGAACAAGACGGAAGGGCCCATTACCCGATTCAGCTTGTTTCTGGATCTCTCCACTGACGTAGTCTCGAGTACCCAACTCGTCACAGAAACGTTCACCCTTGCGGTTGAGAATGATTCCTCCCTCACCTCTTAAAGCTTCAGCACCAAGAAAGAGGAACCGAGGGTTCTTCTTGCCGCTTACGGCATCATGATCATCATACTCAATAAGCCCTGTTGGATGGACCTGAACCTTGTCCATATCAATTGCAACACCAGAGTTCTTCATGACAATTTTTTGTCCGTCACCAGTGGCATGGGTACCGTTGGTTGAAGGCAAGTCAATGATATCCGGTCGATACTTCTGTAACAAGGAGTTCTTCGTGAAGTCGGCAGCATAGCCTCCAGTCGCCATGATCACAGGACCCAACAATTGGTCCCTTTGCTTTGTTTTCAAGTTCTTAAACTTAACACCCTTGACCAATGACTTATCGTTTTCATCAACAATGAGATCAATAACTTGAGTATCCTTTAAGATGACCACTCTTTCAGGCTGTTCCTCTGCCAAATTCTCAAATGTCTCAAGTAACTTGTAAGTAATGGCCATACCAGGAAACTTTGCGTCCCTTCCTCTATGCGTACGTGGTTGCGAGTGGCCACCCAAACGTGACACGACCGATAAGTCCAAGTTGAATAGTTCCTGAAGCCAATGAACTGCGTCAGCACTGTTATAAGTGAGAACACGAATAAGCTCCGGGTTAGCTCTATCCTTTGCCGTAGCCAAAGTGTCTTGATAGAATTTTTCAACGGAGTCTTTGATTTCCAAAGAAACTTGAGTACGGGTGAGAGCACCATTGATTCCCGATGTGGCTTTTCCACTGTTTCCACTAAGGAATCCTTGTTTGTCAAGCAACACTACATTAGCCCCTCTGTTGTAAGCTTGATGAGCCGCAGAAAGACCAGCAAGGCCTCCTCCGACGATAATGACTGGATTTGGTGGGTAAGACATTGAAAAAGGTTCAATTTGTTTTTGTTCTTTGGTCAATGGCTTTTGGTCAATGGTTTTTGATGCAGG
The DNA here is from genome assembly GCA_030568975.1 of Australozyma robnettiae. NCBI lineage: Eukaryota > Fungi > Ascomycota > Pichiomycetes > Serinales > Metschnikowiaceae > Australozyma > Australozyma robnettiae. The sequence goes on from JAJMJD010000079.1 coordinate 45,205, forward strand.
GCAACTGCTCGATTGGGACTTTGTTGAAATTGCAGTCACTAGAACCAGCTAATGAGATCGGGCAAGCTAATTATAAGTTGTTGACTTGTGGAAAAAAGATGTAATCAAAGAAAGAGCCAATGATGTGACATTTATAGTCAAACCAATAGCTTGGATGCAGGCATATTGCGGGGTTAGGGGTGGAAAAATTCTGGGGTAGACCCCGGGACGGTAACTTGTTTCGGAGTAGATATGCACAGTTCTCCGGATAAATATGCACAGTTTTGATCTTCGACGCTAATGCATCTCGGCTTTTAGACAGGACCTTCATCACGGTTTAAGGTGGAGGCTCTGCCAAGACAAGCAGTGGAGGCCGTGTTAAGTGGAGGCCGTGTTAAGTGGGGGGTGGTCAGTGGAGGTGTTGAGTGGGTCTTAGATGGGCAAGAAAGCCATTCTTTTTTGGGCAAAGCTCATAATTCGGAGAAGCGTATCATAAATCCGATCACCATTTCCAACTACTTTTGTTTTGGAGATGGAATTTTCCAAAGGATCAAGTAGTGTATGACGATCCGATGATGAATTACTCTATAATTCTTTTAGACATGTAAAGCCATGACATGGTTCTAAAGATTGTCGTTTTGATCTTTTGATCTTTTGATCTTTGATCTTTTGATCCTTTGTAGTTTCTTCGGGTTTCGAAAGTCAACGTAGATGTAACCAAAAATTTCCAGAGCGGAATCGAACAATTCGGTTTTCTTTTTCAAATTCTTTAACTTCAATCAAATAAGAAATTTGATCAAATTGATTTCAATGGAGTAGAATTGGCGAGAAGGGCACTTGAAACTCTAACTCTGCTTTAATGAGAAATGTATTGAAAGGCAAACGAAATATCGTTGTATTCTGCCTCGTTTCGCAATAACATATCCTCATTACTTTTAAGTACGTCGTGGTTCAAATGATTCCATGTTGTAGCATCTCCATACAACATAGCAGGAGCCTTAACAACCTGTCCCTTTCCTGGTTGACATCTTTTGCAGTTATAAGTGTCGTGGGTATCACATTCTGTATCACGACGATATTGGAAGAGAAGTTTAAGCATATCACCACTGAAGATTCTTTCAACATCCTCTTTCTCATCAACAACACACGAGGAAAGCGAGATCTTCATCGATTGTCGCTGGAAAATCTTTTCTTCAATGGTACCAGTACAAATGAATCTGTAGATAAAACAGTCCTTCTTTTGGCCATCTCTCCAAACTCTAGCAAGTGCTTGCTGGTCTGCAGCTGGGTTCCAATCAGGATCCATAAGAACTAGTCTGTTGGCTCCGATCAAGTTGATTCCACAGCCACCAGCCTTAGAAGAAAGCAAGAAGATGAATTCTGAACCCTTTGGATCATTGAACTTATCCACAATCTTTTGTCGTTTGTTGATGTTCATAGTTCCATCAAGGCGGAGAGCACCAAACCTTTTATAGCGACACATACGTTCAATCAAGTCCAAAGTACGTGTATAGTTTGAGATGACCACGATTTTATCATCGGTTTCATTATGGATTTTGTGAAGAAACCGTTCTAAAATCGCAAACTTGGATCCAAACCATGTCTGGATCTCTCTTCCCCTACCGCCTGCTTCCAGGCTTTCATAATCATCAGGTATAAGACGTCTGGACCCACCTATTTCGTCTGGTAAGTGAAGTAAATCAGGATGAGTACACAACTTTTTCAAAGTGTCAATGGCCTTCAAGGGTTGGGACTTCACGATGGTTTTGTTTTGATCAGAGGTGATAAAATGCTCATAAACGCTTCTTTGAAAGTCTGTCAAGCCAACATAAACAACGTATTCGTACTTGACAGGCAAGTATTTCGACAAGATATCGTTGGTTCTTCGAATGATGAACTTAGAAACAAGTCCAGAAAGCTCCGTCAACTTAGCATCACCTTTTTGAATTTCGTCATCAGTAGCAAGTGCATCTCTTCCTCTTAGAATTATGTTTTCGTAATTCTTTCGAAATTCGTTTCGAGTGCCTAGGTAGCCTGGATTGGCAAAATTGAGAAGAGAAAAGTACTCTGAGAGATCGTTTTGGATTGGAGTTCCACTCAAGATGACTCTTCGATCACATTTCAACGCATTAAGAGCCGTGAAAGTCAAGGAATCACCGTTTTTAAGACGGTGACCCTCATCTGCAAGTAAAAGACCAACTTCTGTACCTGCCAATCGATCAACATTTCTGCGGAGTGTCTCATAGGATATGATGAGGACTGGGCGCACGATATTTCTTCCAGTAGCGACCGACCATTGTTGGAGGGCTACGCCTAAATCAGCGTTCTTTGTGCTCTTGCCATCCACAGCCAAAGGCGTTAGAACGTTTTCACCCAACCATTTAACAATCTCATTCGCCCAATTTCGGACTAAAGACGAGGGGCAAACAATAATACACTTTTCAATAGTCTTTTTGCCCCTAGGGCTTTGTCGTAGAAGGGTCCACATCAATGTTAGACACTGGAGAGTCTTTCCCAAGCCCATTTCGTCAGCCATGATACACCCTTTAGCCCTTGGATCTTCAAGACCAGCTGTACATCTATATAAGAATTTCACCCCCGCAACCTGATGTGGACGTAAGATCTTGGCTAGTTTTGGATCGATGACTACAGGCACATTTGGGTATTTGGTCAACAGATCGGGATCCTTGCATATTCCAAGAATCTCTGCCAACGATTTCTGTGGTTTTCTCTTTAGTTTCTTCTTTACTGGCTCCTCATCTGCAGCCAGACCAGGAGAGGCAGAGGAGATAGAAGAGATTGAAGATAAATCAGGCTCTGGAGTATCGGTATCCTTCTGTTCCAGTTCAAGCGACGGTATAACATCAACAGTAGGATCATATAGAACAATAGCAAACTCAGAAGTCGGATCATGAAGTGCCCTTGGCGGAACTACGATCTTTCGTCTGGTTCCTAATGGAGGAGGCACGAATTCCGGCTGGAACTGTTCTTTCCGGGCATTGTTCTCTGCAAAAGGCACACTGAACAGTTTTCGTAGGCTTGTTTCACTCCGACTAATGTTGTCACCCTGAAGTTTAGCCCGAGGCAATAGAGCACCTCTTCTTTTTGGTTTTGTAGCATACATTTCACCATCTGCCCCCAAGACCAAAACGTCACCAGTACTATGGCCAGTTTCAAGCAGCAGGTCGCCGTCAATATACGACTTCTGGCCTATTTTGGCCTTTCGCTCGAATCTGCCTCCTTGGTCAGCATTTGGATCTCGTGCATTGACAAATGGAACCTTGAACGGTTTGGCAAGTCGACTGGCCGAGTCTTTGACTTTTGGAGGTCTGTTTTCTTTCGAAACACCTGCACCTGATCCAAGAGGAGTTGTGAATCCCGTTAAAGGTTTTCTTTTCATGATTTGTTGTTTTGATTTGGGCTGTTTTGGGATAGTTTGTTTGTTTATTTCTTAGTAGGTGGCGCGTCTTAAGAGAGAAGCCAACAGGAAGGAAGTAGGAAATTCTCGGATATTATTACTGGAAATGGAAATGTATTCCCTAGGCTGAAAATTTTGGCTTATAGGGGGTTGGGTATGGCGGTTTCGTGGTTGTGTTTTTTGTGTTTGTAGTAGATTACTAACGCTGACATCACCACACTTGACGCATCTCTCGCATCGCATCCCTCGCATCTCTCGTATCGCATACATTTACAGATCATCAGGAAATCTCTTCTACTTGAGGCTGCAATTCCGATTCTGGGGGCTCCAAACCACGGCGATAAGACCCAATTAGGAAAATATATCCCGAAGTTAACTTTAACCTTCCCGAACCTCCCTTTAACAGCCTAAGCACACTCAACCAAATCAACATCATCCAGATTTGCCCTTCAATTAATCAACTTTCTTCCTTATCTCAAATATGGATGAAATTCTAGCAAAAGCAAGTAACCAGGCAGTATCTTTTGCCATCAGATCAGGCATCTCCATTGCTTCAGGTTATGCCATCAAAACCATGAGCAGATTAATGGATAGGATCCCACAATCAGAGAAAAATAGACTCATTCGGAAAAGAAATAGTCTCCAACACAAAATCTCTGCCCTTTCGGCCTCAATCGATCTCATCAACCTTGCTGCTACAAGAGGTAATACAGTATTGGATCAAACGCTGGAATTGGTTGCAGATTTGAAGTATGAGTTCGAACAATTCGAAAATAGCGTAAAAGATCTTGAGAGTGATCTTAGCGGGTTGAATCAAAAGGATTCTGTGACTTTCATTGAGAGGAAAATCGATGCTTTGAATAGTACAATCAATGAAGCTATTCCAATCATCAACCTTTCGCTTCTAACCAGTGGTGTCAACTTATCTAATGTTATGGAGCCCCGGATATCTCCGGGTCGACTTCTTCAGGCTGCCAACCGAATCAATGCTTCGAATATTGCTTTTCAGAGGTTAAGAGGTTCAAAGGATGTTCAAGTAGGGCCACTGTTTGTGCTTAAGTTCTATTCAGTGTTTTACAATCCAAGTCGATTAAAGTACATTGAAGAAGATACGTCATATTCAAGAAATCCTTCCTCAAATTCTTCTTCGAAAGGATCTTCTTTAAAAGATGGTTCATTAATTGAAATGGGATCAGATTCAACTCAAGCCCTTACATGGAAAGAAGAATTTGCTTTGGCCAATTGTTCATTAATCAGAATGGCTGATTGTGAATACACATATGGTCTACGTATTGAAGAAAGCTTTGATGATGGAAGGTATCATGAAGATGATGAAAAGCCTCAAGTTCGGTTGATTCCAATCCAGTCGATTGAAAAGCAATTCTTTACTGCTAGTGGAAGTCTTCTCCGTTTAGAGGGTTCTGACTTCCCGGTATTGGTTTTGAAAACTTTGGAAGACGGTTCACCGGAGTACATTGCTTTAGGTGAAACAGGAATTGAAGAAGAAGAAGAAGAGGAAGAAGAGGAAGGAGAAGAAGGAGAAGAAGGAGAAGAAGGAGAAGAAGGAGAAGAAGGAGAAG